>JSYX01000310.1:0-32639 GCA_000787465.1 Thermomucor indicae-seudaticae
AAGGGCAGAGTATAAAATACGGCGAATCCCAAAGCAGCACCACGAAGAAAAACAAACGAAGGCGTTCCACAATGATGGCCGTGCGCCTGATACTACTGCCGCCATATTTAAGGCAATCGAAACAGAAAATACTCCACAAAAACACGCAAAGAAGCGGCTGAAGTTCGTGGATGTTACAGCACAAGTCCAGGCAGCATATCATGAAAATACAAACAATGATGTAGACGAAAACACAGAAATACGATATGACCTCCAACTGCAGCCTAACCAAGATAATTCTTGCAACATCGACGCATTCGTAGAGCTGGTGTTCAGAGCGCTCACACCGCATATTAATCTCGATACCTGGGCAGCAAGCCGCAACGAACACGATCAGCTCTTCCGGGAAACACACGAAGCGTACAATACAGGTAGAGCTGATCGTATACATAGCGCACTCCGGAAATTCCGCGAGTTTATTTGGGAGAAAACACGATATACCGAAGGCAAAACGCATGATCTGCTGGAGGGTTCGGAGTGGATGTGTTACAACCTGGACGAAGAAAGCAATCCCTTTCGGCTCAGTTACACTCGTAATTATAAGTGTGAATGCCCAGAAAGAGATATAATGGACTTCCGGTATCGAGGAGTGACATGCAAACATATTTTCCAGTACGAAATTCCTCAACTGCAACTAGACAATCCGAGCGTCGACTTCTCGCGCCAATTGGAAAGATATTTCATAAATTACAAGCTGGACGAGACCGACCCCTGCTTCTTCTGTAGTGCTCCCAGGGAAAAATGGAGCGAGATAACAAAAATGCCAATATTTACGGCTTTCCAGACACCATTGAACGAACAGCCGCACAACGCCGCTTCAACACAACACCAACCGCACTATCCTCCACAAATTGAAATATTCAAGACCAAATACATTCTCGTAGATCGGGTGCTCATGAAGCCCTTCCGCTTTTACTGCGAATGTGTGGTCCTAGACAAGCAGAAAAAGCCCTTTTTGGCGCGTATCGACAACTTAAAACCAGCGATAGAAGTGCTATCAAGAGAGCCCGTGGAAATCATGGAAAAAATGTCTGGTGTTGTCTTGAATACGGTGGTCACTTGGTATAGACGTATTGATTAAGCATTTTCAGTTCATTGTATTATCATTGTATTATTTTTTTTAGCTATCTTATTAAGTGCATTTCAATATAGTACCTCATAGTCTTGTAAGTGAGACATACCGACTAACAGCTAGAGTCTTTGAAGTGAATAGCTCGCATTGCTGATGCCTTCTACTTAGTCCCTTCGACCGACTCCCTCCAACAGGTGGTTTTTTCGCGAGTATACCAGATTAGGTAGCCCCTCCAGCGGGCCTTTAAAAGTCATGGTTTTCCATTTTTGGATGCAACCCTCCCCCCACAAGCCACCGGGTCCCTCTAAAAGGTGACGCAAGTCCCTCCAATTTCTTCCTCCTCCGTAAGACTGACTTGCATGCATCAAAGGCCACTTCTTTGCTGTATTTACTACTTCTTTCCTCTTCCTCTCTTTCTTATTAGAAATCATGTTGACGAAGCTACCTACTGAACTGCTCTGCAGTGTTCTGAACTATCTGGAATACGATGATCTCGATACGCTATTGCAGATTGAAAGCTTGGAAGATGTGATTCGGCATCACTTGCATCGCCATTACCGCTTCCATTATCAAATCAGCTCTTTATTGCGCCTCTTTGAGTCCCTAACCCCAACCGAGAGACATAAAAGTGAAACTCGAAACGAGTTTGCACAGCAGCTATTGCAGCTCATTTGTCACATTGTCGAGAGGTGTCCCAAATTTGAGCATCGGGCTAAATTCACAGCTTTGCTGGACACTCTCCAGTACCTTGTCGTGAAGCGCATCCTGGCTGCAGATATCCGGCCTGGCATGGAGCACGACTATGCATCGCTTTGTCTGGATATTCGTCATATTTATTTACATTCACCTGCGATTCGTGTTCTGCATGATCCAGTAAGATTTATCATTATCAATTGATATGGCAATCAGAGGAAGAAGAGCGCTGTAGGGGGGATGGGAGTGAAGGTGGGACAAGCTGATTTCTTCCCCGGAATAACACTGCTGCTATTTATTAGAAATACCGTAGACGAAGTACCAAATATCCATTGGCACCCTTTCTGCCAAGAGATTACACTTGGGTTTGGCGACGCCAGTGTGCAGGTGCTGCCGGTTTCTTGAAGCCGTGGACACAGCGTCTGTTTGTCGAGGAACAACACTATTGCTCGCAGAAGAAGGAGATGCTTCAAGCACGTGAAACGCGTCTACGATTTGCACAGTTCTTTGGGTCCTTGTTCGAAGTAACGAGCTTATATCTCGAATCCAACTTGGATGGGACCTTTGAGGAATGTGCTCGGGAAGCGCTCGTGTCCGGAGACGTGGAGAGTCTTTTGGTAATGTGTGCAGCGGCGGATAGGCCAGTCGATGTTCAGGGCATGTGTATGATGGTGACGCATGCGGGGGAACAACTGTTCAGTTATCTAGATACCATGGAGGAATGGATGACGATCGATCCGACCCCACAGCAGCGAGCACGTATGGCCCGTCATCAAGAAGAAGACTGGCAAAGCGAAACAATAACTCCTCCTCCAGACTGGTTAATGCCCAACCGCTACAAGGTGGAGCCTGATACTCGCTTGCGGCTTACGGTATGCATGCTGCAACTTACGCAAAAATTGTACTGACCAAAGACGACTTTTAGTTGATGAACGGCCTGTACAAGAAGGGATGGCGCTGGTTTCACTGAAAGACATCTTCCCAAGGATACCCTGCATCTTGAACAATTCATTCATGTTTATTGCATACTCTTTTCGCATTGTACTTTTCATATTCTTTTTGTTCTTTCCATGTTGTTTTGAGTTCACATAACCTCAGAGATTATAGTTATCTGCTGATTCTTTGACAGATACAGTGTATCACTTTGACCTAGCTATATACTGAGGCAAGATGTTATATTCAAAGCATAGCTGCCACAGAGTCTCTGCTGTAGTATGCATACAAGAGCTGAATGGCACAACAGGGAAGAGTACGATTTGAGTGTCTGCAAACTGGATACAAGCCTGGTTTTTCGACATGGCTGCAGCATGTGAAGTTTCATGTCCAAGTCATGTCTCCCAAAGTTAATTCTCATGGTCTCAACTTGATATCCGCAAGTGATCATGATGGATATCCTGCCGAAGCTGTTGCTTGTCATGCAACCGTTCTCCGCATCGGTTCCGAATCCCGTTGCATCCGAACCACGGATCACCTTGAGGAAATATCTTGGCGATGTCAATCATCGGCCATGAAGCCAGTTCCAAGACCACCGATGGTACGGTCTTTTCGTTGTCGTTACCTATTCCACTAGAAAACTCTTGCAGTGCGAAGGATTCATTGTTTCTCGTAGGGTATACCGAAAAAGGAACTTCCGAGATGGCTTTCTATCAAACGCCATTTTTTCTTCGAGCGTCGAACTTTAACTTGTTCCACAAAAACGTGTATCGGCGTTTTGCCCTTTGCGCGATCAAATAAAAGGGACCATGGCCGGCCCAAAGGGGGAGAAAAGGCGGGCGATTGCATGAGATAATAAGCAGCAGCAGGAGAACTCCCAGTCTGTAACAGAGAGACAGTGTGGTCGATCCCTGCCATTTATCTTCTTGATCCTAGTAGCAACAAAACCTAATGTGTGCCAACTATGTACGTACCCGGTATCTAGTGGACCAAACCCATTATCGTACGTTGGGATGGAAGGCGGCGGAGTTGTGGTCATGTCAACAACCACGTCTGGTTTCTGCCTAATAACGAGTCTTTTATAAAGAATCCTGAATTGTGCGTCTCTCTTTCTATGGAATGATTGTGAAGGGTGGGGAAAGGAGGGGAATGTTGCCTATGAATGTGGCATGAAAGTATAATGAAAATCATAACCTGAACGGAACCAGTCTTCCGTGATAAGATGAGGTGTGATCGTCGTTCATTGATTGTCAACCAAGGAGGGGGTGGGGACCATTTAGTGAATGGGGTCAATGTGACATTTCGTGGATGAATCAAGATAATTCTTTTTTAGGAGAGAACATTTATATAAACATGGACGAAACCTTTATCACTCCACCTTTCCTGTCTCTTTACGTAGTATATTTTACATGATCGTTCCTAATTCGTTACAAAACATGCCACCACCACCATCCTCCTCAGCAACGTCAACGTCAACCTCAACGAATAATAGTAATAAATATCGGTTCACCATGTCCTTGACGCCGTTCAACAGGGATGGCATCAACACCACAGCCGCTGCGTCGGTCCCCGCACAAGGTTTGCGACCGTTACCTTCCCTCATTGTCGGTAAGTCAGCTCCTTTTTCAAAAATAATGAAATGGGTAGCAGCATCTAACATTATTTTATTAGACTACATGGCCATGGCGTTATGTGATTTACTTCCGGAACGCAAAGACCAGCGACGATGCCGAAGGATGCCTGAGCTCGTGTACTTTATTGAAAAGATAACCTATCAAGCCGGCATCAACCTTCGAACCGCCCTGGTGACCATGATTTATTTGCAGCGTGCCAAAGATGCCCTGCCAGCTAATGCCGTTGGCAATTATGGTAAATCATGATCCCTCCTCTTCCTCTTGATGAACCAACCCACCAATGTAATATATATATATATATATATATATATATATATAGATACCCGTCATCGCATATTTCTTGGTGCTCTGCTGACCGCTTGCAAGTTCTTGCGAGACACAGAATGGGCCTCCGTGTCCTCTCCCCTGTTTAGCAGCCGCCTCCCTCCCTGCTGGTCACGTTATTATTCCTATTGCTACTCGAACACATCGTCCTTTGGCCCGCTCAATAACCGCCGCCTCGCCGAGATGTGTTCCGGCCTCTATACGCTCAACGATATCAACCAGGTCGAACGCGCCTTTCTGAAATTGATCCAGTATGCATGCTGGGTAGACCAGGAAGAAATCAATGAGTTTGTCAAGGCTCATTCCGTCGATTTCTCTCTGTGATCAATCCTTTTTTTGTGTGTATATCTTTAATCTTTTTCTTTTTGTGTATATATCATATATCGGTTGTTCGTTTACATAGTAAAATTGCCCTTAATACATCCGTTTACATATATATATGCATCCCTTCCCATATGTACACACACGAAAAACAGAATCTAGACCGAGCAAAACTTTTTCCTAGGTTTGAGGACATGAAAGATGCCTTTGGTATTGTTGTTGTGAATCGTCATTGGATGATCAATGCGAAACACAAAGGTACCCGGCAATGGTAATGACTTTTGTTGACGACCAAGGTGGAGCTGATCAAACTCGTGTTGGCACCTTTCTACACACGTGCGGACATTAAACGTATCGTTCGCATAGGCCACTGTGCCTTGCATGAGCGTGATATTGAAGCTCAGCTGGTCGGCCGCATACGGCCGAAGATAGGCGAGTTCGCCAGGGTGCTGGAGCGTGTACTGGTATACGCGTGAGGCCGTATTGTGGATCGCCAGAAACAGTCGATGGTAGGTGCTCTGGTCGCACCCAATGTCCTTGAGATGTTGTAAAGCTTGCAGGAGATGCACGTTTGTCTCGAGCGAGTCGACGAGAATGGCCTGTGGTGGTGGCATGTCGGCCTGGAGAAACTGGTAAAGCACAACGAGCCGCATCGCATGGTAGCAGAGAAATAGATGCACGTCCATGTTGGGATGTTGCATTCGCTTGTTGTACGAGGACGGCCTCAGCCTGGAAGCGTCGTTCGGCAACCGGCTGTACCAGTCCTGGAGTTCCTGCGTCATTTCATAGTACAGAAGAGACGGTTGGCTGGTTGTTGTGTCTGGGGAAGCAAACAGCGCCCCGGTTCGGATCGCGTTGATAAACCGACGCATGAAATGCGCCAGGATCGCGAAATGGTACAGGTTCTGGCGATCAAAAGCGCGTTCGCCTTCTTCTTTTTCCTCACTGCCTTGTGGAAGCGGAAGAGGTCGGTCGTCAGGCAAAAGGCGCTCTCGATTGAGCGTCAAACACATCCATGCATCAATGTAATACCATCGGTACCAGCACAGCAACAGATCTTCTTCTTGTTCGCTTATCACTGTTGCTCTCATGATGCGGCGGCGGCGGACGACTCGAGGAAACTGCTGCCGCAATGCAATGGCTGCCAGACTTCCCCACGTGCGCTGATGGTCGTAGAGTCTCAAGAGATTCGATGTGTAGCTGAGACAAAAGTAGGCCTGGATCACCATCGGATCCAACTCGTCCTGAAACAGAACGTCGTCGATCGCATGACGCGCTCGCAGGTAGAGCTCCATGGCAACGTCGCGGGTGAACCCGGCCACTTGCGGATCGATCTTTTGTGATTGCTGTTGCTGTTCGCAGCCGTCCATTAACGAGACCATACTGATGGCCGCGATACAGTACAAGATCGGTATTGGGATGCTATGCCATCGTCGGACCGCGTCCAGTGGAATCGGTGCGACCTTAAAGCCGATACAGCACCAATGAACCGATGCTCTATGCATGACGAGATCAAGCATACAAGACCTACTGAAATCGACACGGACTGAAGACGGGATATAGGCATGATGATGCGCGTTCTTGTGGTGATGGTTGTTGTTGTCATAATCATCATCGATCGATCCCCATTTTTTGATATGATTCTCTCTGGGAAGCAGCAAGTTCTGTTCCTCGAGCCAAGTTTGCAGGTCGTTAAAGGAATTGAACTCGATATGGATTTCTTCCTGTTCTTGTTCTGACCCGTTGTTGTTACTGCTGTTGTGCAAGTACTCTTCAAAAGGACTATTCTGTGTAGAGCACATTGTCCATAGCATGGACTCCATTCCCAAATGCCATTCCATGGTTTGTCTGAATTCCGGTGCCAAGGCGCAAGATCATCAACAATCGGCAATGAGTTTTGGATAAAGATCACGTTGTGGTACTCTGAGAACCCACGGACAGACACAGACCCGAAATAAAATCTTGCTATATTAGGCTTTGCTTAACAGTGAGAGGACAACATGTGGTGCATGAATGAGGGTTGTTTATGTATATTCCTCCTCTCGCAGCAGCTTTTTCCCGCTGTTGATCGATGCAGAAAGCATTGACAACAACAATCATGTACTGTAGATCAAGCGGTATTGTCCCAGCAGCAAGTACCACTCACTCGGGCTGCCCAACCCCACCCTCTGTTTGAAGGACCTTCTTTCCCCTAGACTTAAAAGTCATGCTTCTAGAACACGAGGGAAAACCTTACCTTCAAATGCTGGATATACCGAGCATACTAGGGGCTGCCTTTGCAGTTGGCCTGTTCGCTCTGCCAGCACGAGAAATGTTGGGGACAGAAACGACGCTACACTAACGGAGTTTGTGCGTGTGCGACAGCTCCATCCATCAGAGTCATCACGTGTCCACCTATCTTTGAGACATTCGAATATTCGTATTTGTTCGAATTTCCAACGAATGCGAATACGAATTCTCATATCCGAATAATATTGTGAAACATTCGAATATTCCTCGGCAAAGTGACCAGCAATTGTGTGCTTGTCTTTGCAGGCGTACAGTCGTCTGTTTTAGCTGTCATCGCAGGTACACCCTCATGTACACGCTTAAATCTGTTGTTCAGGCGGTGCCAAATTAATTATTACTTGGAGGGTGCGACAGAGATTGCAAAACAGCGAATAAACGAAATGCACACGGTACAGATGAGATTAGCTTTTGGATATTTACGCATCAACTGAGCATGACTTGCCAAAAGTGAACTTGGCTATCTCTGAAAGGCGTGACTTGGACAATGGAGACTGCAATTAAGCCATGACGCCGGTACCGTGTGCCAGGACGATTCGACTTGCTGGTGACAGGCACGCTGCATTTTCCAAACTATGAATTGGCATGTTGAGGACGTATTTTCACCAGACGTTCAAAGAATCAAGTGACCTAGAAGGAGCTCCAGCGGGCCCCAATTGATATGACATTTACGGGCATCAATGCTTGGTGTCATCTTCTGATTCACTCAGTAATCATTCCGGCCAGTCAGTTCTCAATCCTATAAATACATTGAACATCTTAACGACACAAAAGATATCATTGCTGGGTTTCCGATCCAATACAGCAATCGCTGTACCGTATATAGTCAAGGAGAAAGTGGAAGGGGAAGTCTCGCTGAGGATGCAAAACTTAAAGTACTACTTGATCTTTGCGACCAGATGAAGACGCAAATTCAGGAACAACCATGCCTGACTTCGAGTATCGAGATTTCCTCTCGAGGAAGAGGAACGCCAGCGGGCGCGCTTGCGGCTTAATTTCGAGACCCCGAAGACTAACCGACGACCGAAGATGACATGGTAACAGACTGGCCCACCGCCGTCGTGTTATATTACGAGCTGAATATGAGAGTGCGGTACTGCGTAAGCCTTACGTTTGAGGTGTTCCATTTTGCTTAATGTTACTAGGGAAGTTCTGTGTTCAGTAACGGGGGCGCTGGAGTTCTTCTTCAGTATCCTGAACAAGGGCTCACCCATCAAGAGAAGTTTGACCGCTTCTGAATAGCGTCCCGAAGATATACAACGATCTTACGCCTATGTGATGAAAAGGGCGCGCCTGGGAGCTGGCAGCAAGTCGTGGACACGATTTTCAGACTCAAGGTATTATTACCCTTTGACTATATTTATACGGCATGTTCAATAGTACTGATGCTCATCCTCCAAGGCGTTTATCCAGAATTAACGGAAGACGATTACGTAAAGATTTTCGGAAAAGGCCACAACGCCAGCCAGGATATGCTACCTATCATAATCTAGTAGAAAGGCTGGGCGCAGTCGTACTGCGGTGTCATTGGGCTCAACGTTGGGCTGCTACGACGATCATGCACAGACAAACTATACCAGGTCTTACGGACAATGATTCGGCACGGTTAGGCTTTTCCACGGTGCCGCACCAGTTTTTGTAATCTACGCTAACAAAGGTCACCTTCCTCCGTTAATGAGTGCCAGCCCAACGCTGACGTCTTTCCAGACGCGGTTTGGTCTCGTTGAATCGTCCAACTTCCAAATATGACAAGTAAGTCAAGAAGAACTGCGTAAAAAAGAACGGCTTATCCGAAGAGCCAGCACTGTGGGAGGATGGTCACACAATGATCCGAGATGTTGTGGGATGAAACAAGCGCACAATATTGTCCAAATCGGTAACGATAGAAAAGAGGAACGGGGTGAACCTCGGCAGAGTTTACAAGAGAATAATACGCCTCCTCTTGCGGTGTTTGTCATACGTACATAAAGCTATCCCGCTGCCAGAGTATATACTCTGACACAGGAACCACGCAATATGGACTTTTTCGTCATATCAGAGCTTTGTAATTATCAAAAGTGGTAATTCTAAAGGATCAGCTGCTCGAGGGACATGTAGCGTGAGAAGATACAATGTTCAATAGCGTGTTGGAGAGTACGGCTCATTGTTCATTCCGTTATCACTGTTGGAACCCGAAATCCCCGCGGCAAAACGTTAGCAGGCATCATCGTGAGTGATGTTTTTCTAATACGATTGCCTCAGATTATCGTGGCTATTAGAAAGATGAGCGAATTTTCTTATCATACGGCGGAAATTCATCTGGGCCACGCCCATCGATGTCTATTGCTATTATGTAGAGAGCAGGCAACCGTCCTCGCTTGCACGCTTTCCTCTGAACTGGTCTTCGTCGAGCTAAAGTATTGGGGGGCAATAAACCCAAGGTGGATCTTGTATTGTCCACTGTCTCGAGCTTGGTACGTTATGGCTCGCTCTTTCAGAGTTCCTGTGCATCAGCGCCGTGTGTTCGACGCACAAGATATGGGCATCAGCGGGGTAAGCCAACGTCGTCGAATCAATGACTTGTATGCGGAATGCATCATCCGCAAGAAAGCCAATGAAATCCGTTCCCATGTCGACAACAAATCCGAACAGAGCAGTTTCCTGGGAAAAGTTTAGTTCTATATGCACCACACGTGATATGATGTATAAAGCGTCTTCTCCCCGACCCACCCCTACACTTTCCCTTCTTTCTTTCCTCTTTTATACTCTATCAATGGATCAGTCACCGCCAGTGATTTCACAACAAGTTTTCGGTTCAAGCAGAAAGATACAGCTGATCAATGTCCCTTCGCCTGCTGCGCATAGCAGTCATCGCCAGACACTGGCGCCGCACAGCATGTCAATAGAATCCCTGTTGGATTCGAACGGAGATCCTCGTATCAGGGATGATGATGACGAAGTAAAAGACTCTACTGCAAAGAGAAAAGTGAGTCATGCATTAGAACGGTCAAACAAGATACGTAAATGCATGGCACGGCAGCCAGACCAAGCTGAAAGAACAACAACGACGATCATCACCTGCTTACATGCAGCGGTTGCACAAAAGTCTTATGGATCAGAAAAGCGATATCTATGTCCACCACCTATCGTCCAACTCGAGCAGCCCAGCCGTCCATTTGAGAACGCTCAAGTATCGATGGCGGTTGTCTGCGAAAATAAGTCGACCTCGGAACAGCGGACCACGCTCGATGATGATGACGAAAAGACCATGTTCAAGCGCCTTCATGTGACAGGCGCAAAGAAGTCATCGAAACAGTTTTCATTACGAGTCAGTTTCTACCATGATCCTAGTCATGAAGTACCTTTTGCCAGCTTCTTATCGAACCCGATCTCGATCATCTCCAAACCATCCAAAAAGACATCCAAAGCACCACGCAGCAATGTATCCACCACTTGCATACTCGCTAACACACCCGTCTCGCTCTTTAACCGGATCAATTCCCAGACTGTGCGAACCAAATACATGACGAGCGAAGGTGGTCGGCTATGTGCCAAGAACTCGAGTTGGTCGCCGTTTGAGATTTCGATTGTTCGACAGCATCCATGCATGGCCGTAGCAGCAGCAGCAGCACAACAACGACCCCCTTCAGCAGCGTTGCCTGTCATGTACGGTACCGAAATTGTCCTAAAAGATACCGCCACGGGCGTTTCGTCGCCACCCGTGATCGTGCGTAAAGTCGAAAAGAACCGGATTGCGCCGTGCGCGTACGGTCCTGTCAGTCAGATGGCCAAGATTGCCCTCCAAATCGCTTCTTCATCATCACAACAACAACAACAACTGCAGAGGCCCATGTATTTGAGCGCTACCGGGATTAATATCGCGGCGCAAGTGGATGGAACAGGAAGGACAAGCACTTTGCTTGAGTTCACACCGTCTCAGCTTGTCCAAGGTACTGAGCAAGTTGACGATTTCTTGTGTTGGACGATTGTTGGCATTTCACGGTTTGAATACCGGTACCACTCTTCCGGAGAAGCTACTACTACTACTACGACGACGACGACGGCGGCGGTTACTACTACTGCTAATACGCCAGCACGGCGTGTCCTGACGCCATTCCCGATCTTGACCTCTGTTGAATACAGACCGGACACTCACTCACTCGTTATCGTTGGCCAGCACCTCGTGCAGAACGAAGACGAGCAGCCGCGGCTCTTGGAATGCTGGCTGGGCAACAGCCACGGACCGCTACCCACCGAATGGCACGGAAAGACAAGGACGATGACGGTCCGATTACCGAGTTTTGTCGTCCCCTCGGAGGGGCGTCTGGAATTACCACTGTTGTTTGTACGACAAGATGAAATGGTGTATCATTCGGGTAAAGCACTTTTATGGGACGCAGGACGCTGGACCGTAACAACGTCAACAATAAAATAAATCATGTTATATATGGAAACAATGAAAAATCAAGTAGAGCATGCTGCCCAGAAATCGAAACGCTGCCATCCAGGCAACGGTCCATAAAATAAACCCAGTGTAGGCCATCACGATGCTGCCGTCGGCTGGTGGCGAGGATGATAGCAGGGATTGGAAACTCTCGCTGGTCACAAAGGCAACCAAGAGCGCGTTGCATCCGATCCATGTCAGGACCAAACGTGTCCTGAACCCACGGTAATAGTCGTCTTGCTTTGTGCGAGGTGGGCGGCTCTATGTGGATGTATATATATATAAATCTTAATGCAACCTTGAAAAAAGTCTTTGCTGCTTTGATGATTGATTTTTTTTTACCTGTTTCGTGATTGGATGGTTGACTTGAAGGTTTTGGAGCGCTTCATCATAGTGCTTGTCAAGCCATTCTTGTTCGTCGGCCAACTCGACTACTTGGACAGCCTCAGGACCCTTTTCGGTACTTACGACACCCAGATCAAGCGGTAGTGTGTTGTCTCCTTTGGTGCCCCAACTTGAAGCAGACATCCATAAGACGGAGGGTCTTTGACAAGAAGGGGGTTATAGTTACCTTACGTCGTGTGTGTTGCAAAAGGCATAGACGTTCAAGATATTGACATAGGTCGGCAAGAGGAGCATGTACTGGAAGAAACTGGTGACCATGTGCCACGGATCAAGGTACAAGAGGCTCGAGAACAGATAAAGGCCGTACGTGGATGCGGTAGAGATGACAATGTCACGAAAGGTGGGCTGGGATAGCAGAATATGCAGATTGTCTAGCGGGTGATCTGGTTGCCAATGGACGGTGCTGTTGGCGCGTAAAACGCTTGTATAAGTAAGCCACAGGCCTGCAAAGAGTGTATAGGCCATGATGATGGCATAGGCGAGCACAGAAACGATAAACATCCATTTCGATCTAACGTGATATGAGTTTCCTCTAACACTTGAGAAAGAAGGGGCGGATCACTGACTAACCCTTGAGGGCGGTTTCCCATGGAGCAAATAAAGGAGACAATGAAGAGAAAGATGTATGCGTAGCGTAGTATTTGGAATAACCGGTTTCCCCATCCATCACCAAATGGGTCCGTCTCGGGCGACGCCAAGGATTTGCTCACAAAGTAGCATGTCAAGTAAAAATTTGCCTTTATATAAAGCGAAATGAATAAGGTGGGTGTGCTCTAGATAACAAGGCAGAAATAGAGACATACCATACCGAGCCAGCTCAGGATGAGATTCGCAAAGTTAAACAGAAACTCGACCGTCAGCAGGATCTTTCTTCCGACCGAGTGGTTCGTCGACCAGACACGGTTAAAGTGGAAGGTCGAATAGATGGCTGCAAAAAAGCTGCCATTCAGCCAACGCCGTCGCTGGGACAAGAATTCGGGTAGCTGATCCGGACAATCTGTTTCGCCAAACGCGGACTTGACGTATTTGAGCACCCATCGCTCGTGCTTTTTCGCAAGCAGTTCAAAGCACAGGATCCGGTCTTCGGCAAGATACATGTTGGCGCTAAAGATGTCCTCGTCCGCCTTGTTGTTGTTGTTATCGTGACCCCTTTCGCCTAAAAAGTACTTTTGCAAGGGACCGTGGCCATGCACGTCGTTCTGGAGCGCGGCATACCGGTACGCGGAAAACGCGCCCGGCAAGACGGAAATGTAGCCGAACACGGATTCCAGCGGCTTGTCGAGGATATTGGACATTTTGTATTCAAAATTTTGGGCTGCCACAAGCGGGTTCAACAGTGCAATGCCGCCTTGAAGAGAGTTTGTTGTTGGTCAAGAGGCGCGAGTGAGATGATAGCTATAGCGGGGTTACCTTTCTTCTTTTGGACCTTGATCTCCCCACAGGTGCCCGCAACACTGGCATTCAGGTCAAACGTCTTCCAAAGATGGTATATCGACGTGTTTCCAGGCCGCGTGCCCACGTCAATCAGGACACACACGTTGGGTTGCAGCACTGGACCGAACGCGTTGAAGAACCATCGATGCGAGTTGATCTTTTTCGCGTTCTGTTCCTTGAGACAAAAGAGGATCTGAGCAGGAACGATGCCCTTGTCGGCTCCCTTGATCTTCATGTCTGCATCCACAGATATTTGCGTGGTATACTGAACCGTTGTGTGTAAGCGTTCCCCATACATAACGATGGATGGATACAAGCTGTTTAAGTATACCTCATACAAGTGCGCTTTGACTGGTTTGTCATTCACCATGTTCTTCGCCACTCCCTTTTGGTACACACCCATGGCCGCGAGCACATCCAGGACGCCCGGGTCACACTTTTCGCGACCGTCCGCGATAATACAGACCACCACCTTTTTCCAACCGTCTGCGTCCCACGTCGCAGACCGCGTTTTGGAGCATAAATGCGCAATGTTTTTCATGACGCCGTGCATCGATCGACAAAACAGTTCTCTGTCTTCCTGTCCCCAAACTAAGCCAATGCACGATTGACACCTTTCTTCTGACACTGGCTATGGACTTACATTGTACAGGGTCATCGCAATAAAGAGCTCGGTTTTGCGTTGCATCAAGCGCGGCCGCAGCGTATAGTGGCTGGCCATAAAGTCGTCCGGATCACAGGTCACGGCCGAATACCGCATCTCGTTGAATTCGATATCGTCTTTGCGTGGATTCGCAGCCAAGAGGCGCGTTGGGACGGGACAATCCAGGACAAGGTTGCCGCGAATCAGGGCCACCCTTTTGGTCCGCTTGTTGTTAGGAGTTCTCCAGGGCATGGCCATCTTGGGCGTCTTGCGAACAGTCGTTGGCTGACGACGATGGTACGCGGGAGTGGGAAGGCAGACGCTTTTAGGCGTGGTCGGAAAAGGAGGAACATGGCTGCTGCGGTTGCTGGTGCTACTGTAGACGGATCTTTGAAGATTAGGCGCAGAAAGGCATGCATGACAATGACATGGACTTGGAAATACTCTAGATGATGATTGATGATAATCCATCAAACGAAAAAGAAAAAGGATAGAAACGATTGACGCACGTATTTTTGGACAAAGATAAAAGGGGTCCGTGCACATTGCAAACCGGACCGTCTTCATTATTCTCTTCGCTATCATAATTTTGCCACTCTCAACACATTGTTATTTCTTATGATCGTGATCATAATGCGTAAATTCCGCATAATTTGTCCAGTCGCGCTCGAAACTCTTTTTCTTTTGCAAGCGTTTACGAATGCCTTGAACAACGAGGGATGGCTGCCCGGCCAAACCTGCAGCTACAGGCACAGGCATATGCTCTTTGCTTGGTTCAAACGTATCAGGTTCACGACGCGGCGTGTCACGAATTTCTTGGATCGGATTGCCAAACCGCAGCGAGAAACCGTCGTCCTGGAGGACTGGGTCGCGAGGTTTATTATTATCGTGTTGCTGCTGTTTATGCTGCTCTTGCTCCATTTATGCAAAAGCGAAAAGAAGAAAAGAAGAAAAAACCGTTGAATTTCGCATTTTTTTCTATACCCGAAACACCCCACAAACAAATCTAGCGAAGACCATCTTCATCGTCATCCTCGTCTTCTTGTACTGGGTATGACGGCTGCTGCTGACAAGGAGAAGGTGGCGACTTTTCACTCAGACTCAAGTTGGCATATGCCTCATCCAAATCTCGATTTTCAGAAGGAGAGGGCCTTGTTGGACGAGGGTCTTGTGGTGACGGGCTTGGTCTAGGCTTTTCCGGAGTGTGACCATACAACTCGGCGCGCACTTGCGCAGGGGACATTGCGTGAATGTCATTTGTTGTTGCCGGAGCACGTGGCACGCTTGGGTTGTAATAGTTTGATGTCGTACTGCTGGTGCTTGCAGGAGGAGGACCGCTTGACAGCATTTCACCAGGCACGGTGAGTGTCCGAGAAAGCTTGGCTACTTCATTATCAAGAAAAGAGACCTGCTGCCTGCGCACCGTCTGTTCCAACAATCCTTGGTCACCTTGCTCATAGGCTTGCAACAAGCATTGCCCAATATCAGCCTCCTCGCTCTGCGAGAATCCTGGATCTTCACTAGAAAGAAAGGAAGAATATCAGACGAAATGTCGTGCGCCGTGCTGTCCGATATTCTCTACTTTTTACCTGCGCATCATGTTGAACTGCTTGCCGGCTTCTACTTCATCTCCAAGCGCGAAACAGATGATAAGTATACTCAGGTTGGCCTTGTACAGGTGCGACCGGTTGTTCAGCTTTCGGAGAACTGCAGATTGACGATGTAACATATCCAATGCCTTTTCATATCTAAGTAGTATAAGAAGATAGCCGGAAGCGACGTAGATCAGACACTTACTTTTTGCTGCGTATCAGCAAGGAAATGGCCTTTTTGAAGATCTCAATAGCGAACCGTCCACGGTCTTCTTGCTCGTACAAGGCACATGCAGAACTGTACATTTCTATCGCAGCATTCACATCCGTGTTCTCGAGCACTCTGTCATCATTTTCAGTCAGGTTGCACCAAACGGGTGGACTGGGTCACCCCTCCCCACTACTTACTTGCCAGCCTTTTGTAACTGTTCCGCTGCACGGTCAATGCTGCCTATCATACATCCTTTGATGAGAACAGACACCTGATTAAAAGAAGAGAAGACATCTTACCCGCCGTCATAAAGAAATTGCTCGCCCGTTGATAAAGTTCAGCTGCTCTTTGAGGTTGATTTAGGTTCTGGGCCATAATCAGAGCTGCGTTCTCCAAAGCCTTTCCAGCAAGATGTGTGCTAAATACATCCATTGAGGTGTGAATAGCGGGGCCATGGTAGAGAGAGAGATAGCGTTTTTACCCGTCTGCTTTAAACAAGGCTTCAGACGCTTTGATATAGGCCTGAACCGCTTGGTCATACGACTTGGCGACCTTGAAAGCCGTAGCTTTCGTTCATTCTACGTTAATAACCAAAAGGAGCTCATTCCGACGACGATGAACAATTTACCAGCTTGGTCGTAGCAACCGGACGCTACATCCCAGTCGGGTTTTCTGAACAGACCTTTCGAAGCGCTGACACCAATGGGCCATCATTGAGTCTCAACCGCAAAAAATTCAGATAATGCCAAGCTAATCCGCATTTACGCTTTGTCGCCCTCTTGCATCAACTTGACTCCTTCACGAATGCGTTGTGCCTCCATTGCCGTGTCGAAAGAGCTGCTGCCCAATGCTGGATAAAGCAACGAGGAAATCTCCGCTTGGAACAGGGTCCCGACTCCCCTTTTGACACGATTATCATTTGTTGTTGCATCCTTTAAGACAAAGAGTGGTCGTGCCAATAGCAGATTTAAGCATGGATTGACAGAACTTTAATCCTGTTTTGCTCGATCAAGCTCTTAAATAAATCAGCGTGTCACTTTATGCGTGGCTTTCGATCTTTAACATGCTGTCTCTATTCAACGTCTTTACTACAAACTAAACGTCGACAGACCAACCATGACCCATGTGGAAGCATAAAATCGAGCATGCTGGCAGGACAAGCACGAGAGTTGCCAGTAACGTCAGCAGCCCGAGCGGCACGAAAGAGTCTACGATAAAACGTTCCTGGTCCGCCCATGACTTTGGTCAATTATGTGCTTTATCAGCAAGGACGCCTTCTTTCCGAGGACTGATCCAAGTAATATGGTAACCTCCTGAGAGTAACAAAAGTCGCCAGCTATATGAACCACGCAAGGTGCCTCAAGGTCCATACGAAAACGCAAGTTCTTTTCACTGAAACATGCTGCGATATTATTTCGAGATGAATGACAGTGTTCGACGCATAATACCGACCTAGAAAGCAAACACCAAAATGTAAATCCTTTGAAAAAAATGGCTCATTGGTGAATGCTGCGCGCCATCATGTTTGCAAAACTGTCCGGATAGCAGAGTTGGTGGACGTCATTGGAACAAATGCGGTTCTGTTGTTCACAGAGGTAGCTGACTCGTTTGCAGCTGCTCAGGTCTATCGTTAGCAAAAGCCTTGATTGCAGTGTTGTAGTAGTTTCGGGCCACATGAGCGTCCGCAGTGTTTTCAATGCCTGTTTCTGAACAGATTGTCCACTCTTTGACCGGACGCACACCCCCAGGACAGTTACTGTACAGATTCGGCACAGTTTCCATGCAGAATCTGTGCAGATCATCTATGCAGATTCTTCAAAAATTCGTGAAGATCAATCTGCACCGAATCTGTGCAGACGTCGTGATGAATCTGCCCGGATCTTTTTCCCTGTGCTCTTGGATTATTGTCCAGGGTTGGCGCTCTAATAGGTACAGGGTGATCATTTAAAAAGTATGCCTAATACAACCATTATCAATAAGGCTACTCAAAAGCCATTGCTCCATAAACTATTACACAATACTGAACCATTGTTAAAGGCTACTTTTCAGCATTGTTGAGTTCATTTCAAGTGGTAAAGCTACTCCTTTGTTTGATAACTATAAAAATAAAGGTGTCAACTAGACAGGTATAACATGTACAGTCAATGTCCTGGGATGATAGCATGCAATGCTCTGTCATTATTATTGACCTCTCTCCCTCTCTCTCCCTCTCTGCCCCCTTGTTCCGATGTCAAATACCACCCGAACCCCCTTACTGACCAGGCGATATTTTATTTCGCAGGGTTTCCAAGCAACACGTGATACGTTTTGGTTCTGGAGGGCAAGGCACCAACCAGTCTTCCTTTTTCTGCTGCTCCGCTGCCTAAGTTGAGAAAGTCTTCCACACACACACGCACGACACAAAATGCGGTGCGATTTCGCGACCTACGTTATCACCTCTATTGCGATATTTTCAGCAGCATTTGCAATCTCTCTAAAATCGTTTATAAACTCTGATCTGTCTCGAAGCGTCAAGGAATGCTACGCGGCTTCTCTGGATATGGAGGACATGTGGCCTTTCGATCACCAGCAAGACATTCAGCGATCACAATTGCAACCAGCTATTACTTGTACGGGATACGTTTCTGCTTTTTTCACCTTTGTCGAATCCCAAAAGTTGAGTCTTTTGGTAAGTCTCTCGGTTTGGGGGGGGGGCGTCGAATCGGTACAAGTTGATATCAATTGGCTTTTGCTGCGAAGGCTCATTTGAATATGGCTGTATGTTGCTTTGCAATACTTGGAAAAGCTGTGATCAAAACGTTTTTTGGAAGTCTATCATCAACGGAAAGCCAGGTATGACTCTGCATCTTATGCAAAATATCATTATACATGTATCTGATCTGACTTCATGCATAGCACCTTTATGATCGCATGTTAAACTTTCTCTTGTTCAAAGTCATCTTTGTGGGAGTCGTGATGGAACCTGTATGGATCCAAATTGTACGGTTATCCTTCTGGATTGCAGTACTTGGCTTTTTACGGACATTTAGTCTATTGAGCAGGGATCGCTTTGACCAGGTAAAAGGGAGTTTTCAGACCTGGAATCAGTAGGAGGTGTACTCACGATGTAGAATAGCTGACAACAATGCCTCATATACCGGTAGCAGACTATAGCAAAATCACGATCCTTCTATGTTGTATATTTATTTGCAATCTCCTGTGGTATTTCGGAAGCTTCTTCTTGTTTCCAGGTTCCATTACTTTTCTCACACTTGAGGTAGGTGTCTTGATGGTGTGAAAAGTCAAGTAACAATGGCTGTTGAGCTGAAGCCGGAGCCCTCTTGATCTCAGTTTTTACCGGTCGCATTGGATACGTTGCAAGTGGTCACCAAGTATCTGTCACAGCTACTGGATCAATGGCGAGAGCAAGGCTTTGAAGGGAAACGGGCAGTAAACTATTATACTGAACTAGGCACCGATATGCTGGTGCTAGGCTTGACGCTTCTTCAATATCTTCAGCTTATAGTAAGTGGTGATGAAGGAGAGGGCTTTCGATGACAGGGCACATTCTGACGTTCTACAAGTGGATGCATGGCATATCGTTTGGTCTTGTCGATATCGTTCTATTTCTTAACGTCCGAAGTGTTCTAAAAAGTCTGTATCGCAAAACCCTTGTGCACCGAGATCGGTGGCGTGCGATGTCCTATGTTCGAAACAAGTAAGCCCAGTTGTTGGTCAAGGCAACGTTGCAAAGTTATAGCTGACGGCGCAATGCAGATACGTTGATGCGACTCCGGCAGAGCTGGCTTTGCGGAACGATGATTGTGCGATTTGCCGAGAGAGGATGAAGGCAGCAAAGAAGTTGTCTTGCGGTCACATGTTCCATGTGTAAGTTGCGCTCTTCGGCACACGTTTTAACGTATCCCCTTTCTTATCGAGAAACATAGACACTGCCTTCATTCATGGATTCAACATCATGTTTCTAAACCAACATGCCCGACGTGTCGGAGGCCACTCTCACTGCCGCCAGCACCAAGCTACAACAACAAGGATTCAAGCACACTAGGTAGTGTAACTTGATAGAAACCCACTTAACTTTACAGTCTTCTCTAATATTGTTTTTATGGTTGAAAAAGCTCATGGAGGAACTGCGCCAGTACAGAGCGTATATTAAGCGATGCCACCTTTTTTTTTCACGCATAATCCGCAACATCCCCACATTACTCCCGCTTGTCGACAGCCATCTTACGCATATCTATAAGGCTGGGCTTAATACTTTGCTAGTTCTACTTTATACATATATTCCATCGCCTGCCTCTATTACTACACCTTTTCCCCTCTCGACTTGGTGTTGCATGCACACACACACACACACACACACACACACACACACACACACACACACACGCATACACACACTCACTCACTCACTCACTCACTCACAGGAACCAGTAATAAACTGCTGTCTGCCGGCATTAATCGTCTTTTCGTTGCATTAGGCGTGGCATGTACAACATGTTTAATGCTTTCTTTTTGTACGAGGTAATATACAAGTCTAAAAGGGGGCGGCGGCTGATGCTTATCTATTGCGATCCTGGTGGAGTCATCTACACGACCAAAATTAATCATGAACCGTGGCATAACGCGTGTCTTGTGTCGAACGTACCGACTGACTAAGTTCTGCGAAACGAGCACCCACTCGTTCAGAATGTTTCAAAAACTTGTCTGCACACTTGTTGACGCACGATTCCTGCATATCTCTATTCGTTAACCACAAGATCACGCGAACTCGTTGTATATACGAGTATTATTACCTCCTTGCCTGTAATGGACTTGGTAGTAAAGTCGTTGGCGCAGTCGTCAAAGCAGCGTTGGACGAGATTGCTGTAGAGTCTCAAAAAGTCCTTCATCTATGCACATTCAAGAGCCGGGGAGGTCAGTGGCAAATCACCAGGGAACCGAAAGGTCTATTACCTGCTTGTGCTCAATCATGGCCGCGATTTGGGCCTGTTCGGCCTGGTTAAAACGAGAAAAGTCCATGCTGTTATGTGTATATGCTCAAAATGGGCTTCGGAAAAGCGAAAGTTTTTTTGTGTGTTGTTTACAGTGGAAGCAGGGTTTCTCCGACATCTCATTGGCCATGCGAATAAGCAGCGGGTTTGTAGCTGTTGATACGACATACAGGAAAGCGTATTCTCTTTGCAGAAACGTTTTGCACTTTTGAAATAGCATTTTACGCTCTCTCTCTACAAAGTGAGTTTGCCTTCCCAGAATGTTGCTTTACGCCATGTATTTGCGCCAGCAAATAACGCAAAATAATAGGCTGTGCGCATTACTTGAACGCAGAACTCATTTATAGATTGCCATTTCAAGCAGTGCAAAGGTTTCAGGAATAGGTATGCGCACTTTATGAACGTACAGTGCCCGCTCGTTGTGGCGATCACCCCAGGAAAACCAAAAGTGATCACTGCATAAAATTATCACTACATAAATCAATCAGTAGTTGTAACATATCATCTTCCAATTGTTTCCATAGGCTTCACAAGAGAAAGCATGCTTCGAGAATAATCGCTGATCATCACGGATGAACGTTTTGCTCGTTTCCAGAGAACGAGGATGGAATATCACTTTAACAATGATTTTTAGACATATAAACGGGCCCTTCAGGTTGTCTTCATGTTCGTTTTCAGTGTTCACTTCAATGTCCCCGATTGATTACCTCAAGAGAGATCAGAGAAGCAGTATCTCAGTCAACGAAAAGAAAGCTACTCAGCGACGCCAACGAGGAGACCAGCGAGGCAAAGCGGTTTTATTTCAGCAATCGACAGAAACTGGCTATCTGTTATCAGCGCTTGACAAAACAATGCATCTGAACATTGATCACTACATAGAATTAGTGATATTTCCCTGCTTACCAAAATGGTGAATAAATAGAGCGATCACTACATAATTATTACTACAGCGAGCGGGAACTGTATTAGACTTTCTTTCGCCTTCCAAACGGGTATTAGGATTTTGAGGACGGTGGCAGCGGACGTATCCGTCATACTCATTGTCCAAGTTCCAGCTTTGGCCTACCGACTGCACTCGTAGTTTCAGGCAGGCAGTTCTTCATGCTTAGACATACGCATTGCTTCATGTACCGTGTTCTCGCCAATGCCACAGACCACAGCAAGAAACGGGGGGGGGGGGTTAAGACCCGTGACCTCCTTCAGTATCCCTTTAAAAACACTTATGGACGTTCAGGATGATGCAGTATTCATTCGCCGATACTGCCGCGCAGTTTCGTCTAGGAGGGTGATCGCTCACCGTCGCAAGATGTAATCTTAAGTAAACTGACGTGTAGTGCTATAAGTAACAACTGTTTTTTGGTGCCAGGACAGCGAAAAATTGAGTGGTGTCGTTTTCTTTCAGAGCGTTGATAGGAAAAACCAGTATGAAGGGAGCAGCGGATATGAACCCATTCAAAGCTACCGTCAAACGTGGATAAAATTAAGTCCAATTATGTTTGTTTGCTAGGTAAGCACTGATATCTTAATGTGCTTCCTTTTCCTTTTACAAAGTCTCGAAGGGTCTCTATTGCATAGCAACTGGATGACACGCTATGTATAATTACGGAGACTTTTCTTGTCAAGAAGCAAATTCCGCTGATACTCGTGGTACAGAGTAACCGATATCGGCTCGTTTAGACTGTAAATCGTCACAGGTGCATTATTCTCTTCGCCTCGAGGGAGTCACTGCCGATTCATTAGAAATTCGGTTTCTCAGTTACAGTTCTTTCTACTAACGGGCTGATAATCTTTCTTAGTTTGATCTTTATCGGATATAAAATACAGTACCAGAGATATGGCCTTTGCGCAAAGACACGGTTCCTATGATGGAAACTTGGAAGACGTACGTAGAATGGGACTTTTACGCGCGTAATGCCCATCATGCAGAGAGAGAGAGAGAGATCTGCCCTGCCTCGAGCCGTCTAATAATTCGGCATACAAGGCGTGGACTACAAAAAGTTTCTAACAGGAGTGCTTCGGGTCGTTTCGATTAATCCGAAACTTCTCGTTTATGATACTCCAAGCTTCCAAACATATCATGCACGTCTTCGGTAATTTTAGTAGTCGTCATAAGCAATTCCAGACTAATTGTACGTCTTTTCAGCGTCGTCTCGTCGCTGGTTGCGCTTGGCGGAGCTATCTAGTAACCAGTCATTCACTGACTGTGGTGTCCCTTCGATGGATTATGGCCTACGGAACCTTGCATTTCCCTTTCAGAGTGCCCTATACGCTGTATGCTTTCCGTTCGACATTCTCTGACAGTTGATATTTGCTGCACAATTGATTTCTCAGTGATACGCAGAGTACTTTTTATGACCATCATCCGGATCCCGTCCATGGCTGCTGCGCCTCTTCTGCCTAACAAGTTGATAGACGTACAATAGCTCATATGTATCAAACTGCTGTTACCTATATAACGGCTTGATGTCAACCTCAGTTGCTAATGACCACCCCGACCAAGGAATTGCATTGACAGTAATAGCTCTTGCCACAGTTCCGAGAATTCGGCAAACCAAAGGAAACTCGTGGATTTTGATGGCCCTTTTTCTGTCAGAAACTCTGTTCGTCGTCATGCGTATCCCATTGGTTCCATTAAACGTAATGTATCTGCAAAAAGGTTAACTTAACTTTATGCATTAAAAATAATTACGTCACTATAATTATTGAATAGCGCAAGCATATGCTGCTCCAAGGGAAAGTATCCGCGGCGACTATTCCCAATCCGGACAGTAATCAAAAATCTCTATAAACAAGCACCTTTTTGACGAGACGTTTTCCTTTTGTTCTGCTTACTCTTGCTCTTCCTGTCTATTTCAACACTCCAATCAATAACCAACTCTTGCAATATGTTATTTTGCGCTTTCCGGAGGCCAAAAAGACCATGCGAGCCGTCAAGTCCTCCTTTGACAGAGATGAAAATTACGTATACCTTTTTCCCGTATATCCGACCTGGCGTTCGCCTGTCATGCACTACCAAAACTTTCCATACTCGCACTCTTTGTATTTGCCCTTTGCGGCTGGTCCGCACTATCCACCGTTACAATAAAGACTGTATGTACCTGAGTTTCATCTCACTGTGCATATCTGCACTTCCAATACCGCGTCATTATATATACTTACATTCACTTGCATATGCTACCTTTAATCATTTGTACGCATCCTCATCAATTGCATCCGTAACGTTTAGTCATATATTATTTTAATAAAACCACGGTTGTAGAAGCATTTCTAACATGTTTGTAAAAATATCTAATAGATATAAATAATTTTTCCTTGTTTCCGTATATTGTTGATGAGACAATGTTGTAATACAAGTCAACCTGTGCCACCTGAAGATGCCGTCGTACATGATACAGACTGGTGGTCTAGATTCTCCTGTATTCAAATACGGCTTAGAACTAGTGTTGCTGTGCTTTCCGTCGACCGATCAATTACCACCGCCAACTTCACATATAAACGCTGGACTTTTATAGACCATGCTGTGATCACCAGAAAGAATAACTTTTGGAAGCCAAGGAAAAAATCAAAAAGTGGGACGTGCATGCTCATGGTGGCTGATATCTTGCGTCCAGCCTGAAACAGCACGTGTCTGTAAAGAGATCTGTATGATTCTGAATCTAGAACACCTTTTCGCTGCTGACATTCTAGCCTGATATGGAAATACGTAAATATCAGGCCAAAAAGCTCAAGTCACATACAATGACATACCAGCGTTGCAGCCAAGCAATTAAAATCCTAAGGAAAGAACAAGAAATTTTACTCTCAGGACAAGCTATAAAAATATGAGTCTTTTTCTTCTGCACCTGCTTTGATCGCATCGGAATTCCATGCGATGCAATATAACTCTCAAACGCAAGCAAGGTATGATATATAGCAGAAAATTAAAAGGAAAAATGCTTCTGTGGTTATATCCATATTCGGGTCTTGCAGTCTTGGTGTACTTACCCACTTGTGTTTTTCCCATATAAATGACAGGAATAACCGAATAAACCATTCACAATGAATTTAGAGCGCCCTACTCAATGTGTGCCTAGCTTCGATCAAGCAGTTAAATGCTGATCATTTCGATCTAGAGCCCAGGATAGTCTTACGGATTGTTCGAAACAGGCTGTACAGAAAAACCGCACTATCATCCTGACTAAAGCAGAAGTATCAATGTCCACGTCATACAGCTGTCAAAAGAATTTTCGCTTTAAAAAGTACTCTTTATTGTCTGCATACGAAACGAACGTATGTCTCTGATGGCCTTGATGTCCATCATAACAACGTGCTCAAGCACGAAGCCAGACTATCCCGCGCACGGACTTCATCACATACAGCACCTGCGCGCTGTAATCACGGCGGGAAAATCAAAAAGTGATCACCACATAAAATTATCACTGCATAAATTAATCAGCGTGTGTAGATATCATTTTCCAATGGGTTCCATTGGCTTCACATGAGAAAGCATGCTTGTAAATAATCGTTAATTATCACAGGTGAACGTTTGGCTAGTTTCTATAGAACGCTGGGGAAGATGATGGAATAGTACTTTCGCAATTAGTTTAGATTGAGGAAACGGTGTCGAATGAGCTTGGCAATTTGACAACTTGCGTATACAGGGAAGGTTGTGCAGTGGATGCGTTTCATATTACCCCTGATGATGAGCAGCAAGAAATACACGCTTGTTCGCTCCATAGATCAGATGATCAATGATGTCCTGACCAGCAGAGATGAAGGTACAGTAATAAAATTGTTACTCTACCTGATTGTGCTAATTCCTTTTTGAAGACATGATAAGAGAAATGAAGAACACCAGGATCCGGTTGTGGGAGAAGATGACCAGGAACGAAAGCGGTTGCTGGCGGAAGTTCTAAACGTCTGGCAACTTGAGGATGAATACATCTGGAGTTAATCAGCCTCCTCAAGAAAAATCTTTCTAGAACGCAGTCGGCAGAATTGAAGGAAGCCAAGCAGACCGAAACTACATCTCTTTTAGAAAATAAAATCACAGTCAGCACTTTCATTGGCGCTTGATAAAGCAATGCTCCATCTGAAAGCGATCATTGATCACTACGCAGAATTAGTGATATTTCCCTGCTTATCAAGATGGTGAATGGAAAAAAGTGATCACCAAATCAGGCGATCACTACATCATTATCACAACAGCGAGCGGTTACTATAGTGGCGATGTGTTGTGAAACTCTGCGCTCGCTGGTCGTATCTTAACCTCGCTAGATGGACTGAGCAACGTTCTTGACTGAGTGGATGCCACAGTATGTGGCAGTTTCTTTTTTCTGGCACACTTGATGCGAGACACCATCCGTAGTTATGACTTTTTCCCGGCACCGATGAAGACAAGCATTGCAAACCTGGACATGTGTAAGCATACATACAGGTACCAAAAGCGTATGTGGTGGTCCGATAGAGGGACGACTGAAAAGTACGCGAGACTCTGCTTTATTGTGGAAAGGGAGGGAAAACCGCCAATACTACTTTACAGGGTCTAGTAGTCTGCCAGTAAAAGAAAAGGTTTGCAAATGGAGATTGAAATCTGTGTAACTGTCGTATTGTCGTATTTCGACATAAGATAATGAGGTGGGTCACAGTGGCTCAACCTGAAAATTTTCAGGTTGCGGGGTTAAATTGGTTGGACAAAATTAGAAGCTGAAAAAACCTGAAATCGAACCAAAAGCCTTTGGACTTCAGGTTTCTTCAGCTTTTTTATCTTTTCATTTCATTGGGTATCAGTCTCATTTTCCGAAAACTGAAAATTTTCAGGTTGAGCTATACTGTGACCCACCCTAATGACTGAAACACCTTTCATTCCAGAAGTAGTAAATCCAAGTAGACATAACATTGGTCAATCGGACATTGAAAAGAGGTTGTTGTAAAAGTTGAAAAAGTATAAAACGTAAAAATCAGTTAATTGCAATTCTCGATCACTAGTTGTTTGCATAAAAGTACCAAAAGCGCAATGGTAATAAACATAGATCTTTTTCTTCCAAAGGTTTATTTCTACTCTCTTGAGCCAAAAGGGTTTATTTTACCTTACTGTATAACACCTTGTACTATTTTCATCAAGTTTCTTGAACGGCGTGTAACGGATATTCTAACGTCTATTTTCCGTTCCATCACAAGGTTTCAGATCTGTAATTAAAACTACAGTCTAGGCACAGCCAACAGACTCTGACACAGATCAAGGAACAACAATTGGTTCTTCATGACGAGACCAATCCATCGCATCTTTAATCTCTCTTTGAAAAACTTTTCATAACTGCGATATCGACCCAGACAAAGATATAAATACAGAGCAACTGTAAACGAAATAGAGTAATCCTACTTGGAGTCTCAAAGGACTTACCTGTCTCACCATAGAAAAATTTCGCGTTAAAAATTGTGGAAAGTCGTGAAAACGAGTTTTTGATGGACTCCTGAAAAGGCCATGAATATTGAAATTTCACGGTTTTTCACGAAACACAGGTATTCACAAGATACAACGGATATTCACCTCGGAAAATCACCCAGATCAATGCATATTCACCTAAAATCCTCTGTCTGAGTGTCGCTCGGGCTTCGTGAAAACCCGTGAATTCTGGTTAAAAGCACCTTAACTACCGTGAATGCTCCTGGATTCTTGTGAATGAGGTTGCTTTTAATAGAGTGAACAGCCATGAAAAGGTATACATTATCGTGCTTTTTGAGTTGAAACTCGTGAAAAATTGTGAAAGAGGGTTCAATAGAGTTTATTTATATTCACGAATAGCATTAAAATGTGTAAAAACGTGTTACGTATGCTTACGAGTGGAATTAAAGATCGTGAAAAGCTGTTATTTATTTTTACGTAAATGTACGTTATAAGTGTTGTTTTTACTAACTACTATGTCTGCCGCGTCCGCTTCCACGACCAAGACCAAGACCACGTCCTCTTCCTCCTCCTCTGCCTTCGCTTGTCTCTCCTTCCCTGTTACATCTTGATCTGGCGCTTGCGTTGTCGGCAACAACGGTCTCGCTTGTGTTTTCTTCGACTGCCATCGGCTGCTCGGAGGAAGCAGTACTATATTAAAATCAATGAATAAATCAGTATCTACTTGCGCGATTTGTGAAGTTTGACTCTCTTGCTGACAATTAGTCAAATATGCAAAGGAAACAATGATATACGGACGTTTCCGGAATGCTTGCAGGCGCAGACGTGATGATCTAACTACTACCATATTGTCAATGTAAAAGTTAGACAGCGAACACGCGGCGATATTTATACAGATCGAACATGTCTGAGGGCGCGCCGTTGTTTCCTTCTCCGGTGGCCGTGTCGGTCGTCCCATTTCTCGGATCGTCTGTGCTCCGAGCACCAATTTCGCTCGCAGTGTTGGAGAATTATTCCTGTTTTGTCTTGTACAATTTTTTCAAAAGATTCGGTCGTTATTCCTTGCTGACTGTCACCCATGGGGGGAATACATGTTGTCCGGGTCCATTCTTCTTGCGAGCTGGTCAATTGATACGTTGGCTATTTCCTTAATCGTGGCGACCAAGGCAATACGCCTTGGCATGTCCATGTCGCCGTTGGGATCGACGACTCCACAAATGTCTTCCTCCTTGATATCCTTCACCTTCCGCTTTCCATTGATGCAAATGGTTGTCGATCGAGGTATGATGTTTGCGTGGGTCGCTCTTGTGTCTGGAGTCGATCCGCTATGGGTTGAAGACGTTCCCGCTTCTTGCAGAGCATCCGTAATTCGCTGTTGGTTTTGACTGAGTTCGCCAATTGCATTGGCAATAGAAGCCAGCGCATGCCTAATTGCTTGTAAGTCAGAATTGCTCGCCATAGCAGAAGTAAAGAAGAAAGCGAAGCAGCATCTGTATCCTCATCCCGCTGTACTTATATAAAATCAAGAATTGTGCGAGACAATTTGTCCAGGTGAAACCGCTTGAATTTAAGACTGCTGGCTAGAAAGGAAGCCCTAAGACTCTGCGAAGAAGTTACAGTACAGTGCCCTCGAGAAAAGAATGAGAAAATTTTTGCCCGATCGCCCGAACTTAAAATCGATATCTCTTTTTTAAAGTGTTGTTGCTCGTCATCTGTTCGTTCTTTCGCTTTCTTATTTCGTTTACTATGACTTTAGACACTGCACAAAAGACTCGTATCATTACTTTGAGCGAAGAAGGGAGCATGGCGAAGCAAATTGAGGAGAAAACCGGTGTACCCTTAAAAACGGTATATCGAATTTTAAAGCAATTTAGAGAAAGAGGGACCATAGAAAGCCGTAAAAGCCCCGGACAATATCGTAAACTTACGGAAAGAGACACGCGGGTCTTAGTTAGAGAAACCAAAAAGAACAGACGCGCAACCTTAGCAGAATTGACCAACAGCCTGCCCACGAAAGTTCACCCTGACACTGTGCGGACAACCTTACATAACGCAGGCATCCATAGCCGTGTCGCAGAAAAGAAGCCATTCCTTAATGACAGGCACACAAAGGGGCGCAAAGCCTTTGCGAAAAAGCACAAGAACTGGACGGTAGCCGATTGGCGAAAGGTAATCTGGACGGACGAATCCAGCTTTGAAATCGGCAAGAACTCAAGGCAAGTCCGTGTATGGCGTGCAGCCGATGAAGCTGACCGTCCGGATTGTCTGACACCAACTTTCAAGAGTGGTCGGTCATCAGTAATGGTCTAGGGTGCCATTTCTCACGGGAAGAAATCAGAGCTGGTCATTATGGAAGCAAATAAGCGTAATGGTGCTGATTTCGTGGATCAGGTCTGTCGTGTCTGACATAGCTGACGGTAAAAGATCATGACCTTTAAGCGCGGCTAGAAGAGGTATTGGCTACATCTAATTGAATTACTCATTCTCTCATCTCGATCGGCAACATCGTCACACCATTTCGTTGTGTATATAAGCTGGGTAGAATAATCTTTTTCATCTCATGTGGTTCTTTCAAAATAAATCGGGATCTCAACGACTCCAGTTGTCCTTTGTTTACTTCCATTCCTATTCTACCCAAATATCACAAAGTCTACAATGGTCCACTATACCGCTTCTTGCTAACAGTAAGGGATGGGATACTTATGGAGGATGGCGCCCTGACACACAGGAGCAAAGCGGCAAACGAGTGGAGAGAACTGCACCTCGTTGAGAAGTTAGAATGGCCGGCGCAATCACCGGATCTTAACCCGACCGAGAACGTGTGGAAGATGATGAAAGGTGCCCTGCAGAAAAGGATACATGAGATAAAAGGCTTTGACGACATGAAGAGATGTTTGCAAGAAGTCTGGGAATCTCTCGATACAGAAAACTTGACAAGTTTACAAACTCGATTCCAGATCGTATTAGAGAGGTTATCAATAATAACGGTGGAAGTACCAGATGGTAATTCTCCACAAATACGACATGCCTCATGCATCAAACATAGCCTTAGTTTACATCATTGGATAGCTTAGAGCCTGAAGAACATGCATATGGTATCTGCATGTCTCTAATTGTGCGCTTCATTAACACGAATGACGCACTAAAGTCATGGTACTCTCGAAATTTGCATGAAAATTTCGGACTTTTCTCATTCTTTGTTCGAGGGCACTGTACATCAACGCCAATCCATCACTGTACACGAAGTACCCCGACTGCCTCAGCGATGATGGCTTACCGCACGAGAACGGCGTTCGAGAGGCAAGTCCCGAATGCAATTTGCTATGTAAGTGTTGTTACAAAGGAAAAATGCTTTCTATGAATCCAAAATAACTTGTTCTGCCTCCAGACGGGGACCGGGATGTGTTGGCTTTCTTCAATGAAGTTTTTCGGCCAACGACGCGAGAAAAGTCGGACGTAAGGTCCTGTTCGCCTGAGTGGCTGACCCTCGCAGAGATTTGTGACAAAAGCAAGGACTACGTTAGCCGCTTTCAGCAAGAAGAAGAGTTGGAGAAGAAATTTGTGCCCTGGTGCAAAGCGAACAGCCCGGAATTGATGTCAGCAACGGTGAAACGGGTGCGTGTTCAAGACAGCACTGGCAAGATTTCGAACGTTCGCAAGCGAAACCTATTCGTTCTGCATCGGAAGTACTGGGGTACGTTACTCGATAATAAAGACAGTTATCTCTGAACTCTGACTCACTGAAAAAAAGCCGGATTGGCAGAAGCTTTCACGTACCAGTTTCAGAGGCACAAAGAACGAATCAAAAAATTGAAAGATGCACAACACGTTATGATTGGATACGCTGGCAAGTCTGCCCAGCCTTCCACTACAGATGAAGCCGGGCAATACTGCTTGTCGCGCACGATACACGTTGTCCGTGACCGCTCAGATATCGATCTTTCGTACGTTTCTTGGGCTAGCTGTGCTTCCCAGCGTATTGCGTCACGAGACATTTATGATGATGATGTCCGCACGAAGCTTCCGGCCTATAAGGGGAATACACAGGGTGAGGGTCCTTTTACTCAGAATATACTTAATGTTGAAACTGACATAATCGTTACAGACCTTCTGAGTTACATAAGCGTATCAAAGGATCCAACTGTCCGGGTTACCTTGACGTACGCCGGATGGACAACAAATCACCATGATTTGCAAGATTTTTCATGTAAGTGCTAAGCGTCAAGACTTTTTCATGAAGTTCCTTAAAAAAGCTCTTAGGTGTCATCTAGAAGTTAAATACATCATTGTGGACAATTACGCAGAGTCATAAAGGGTCCAAAAAAGATTATGAAGAAACAAGATAAGTATCGTGAAAGTGCTATATGGGTTTTTATTCATCTTTGATTTCAGGACCCTTTTTTATATTAGAGGTCAGGATAAACTATCAGGATGTTGCTTCTGGAACATGATGATGTTTCAGTTACGGAATGAATTAAAAATTTTTAATGACGATTGTTAAAGAGGATGTTGGCTATTGTTATTGATGCCAGTTGTCATTGGCTGTCTGTACCGTCTATTAGTTGATCCGTTTACCGGGAATTCGGTGTTGTACCTTGTTGTGGACAAGGTTTCCATAGGAGGCAAAACTCCGACAGTCATTGTGTGCTTCGTGGTGTCATATACCACACGCAGTAAACCGGAAATTTGACACATTCTCTCGGGACGACATTTTGTCGTCGCCCAATATTGCCGAGAAGTTCCATTGTCGTACAACAACGCATAGAAGGTCGAAGTGATAGATATAAAGGGTTGATAAACTTGCGGAACCAAGCCAAGAATTATGTTTGCCAGGATTCGGAGCACTTTGCTTCAGTCGGTAATGATTGGAGCTGACTACCGTATGGTTCGTCCCAGGAAAGCGGAGCCGAAGCTGCCCATCCACATATAACATGAAGAAATACCATGTGACGAAGGTTACACCACGGGAAGAATCACGCAAAAATATGTGAAAAATATGCGCAAAATATGCGCCCTCTTCGCATACTTTTGAATATGGTTTTGAATGAGCTATTGGCTCTAGCCACAATATGTCTCTAAGAAGACAAATCTCTGTCATCGGGAGTTTGTGTAATATCACAATAGTAAAGAGACTAAGAATCAGTGAGACTCAAAGATAACTGTATTTATTACGTCCAATCCTACACCCTATTTATAACTTTCTATGTGGCATGGGTTTAACAGCTTGTCCAAAGGAATTCACAGTAGTAACAG
>JSYX01000312.1:0-39841 GCA_000787465.1 Thermomucor indicae-seudaticae
AACTCTAAAGAATAAACCTGTATCTTATTGCCGAGCGAGCGAAGCGAAGTGATGGCAATTAGTTGCACTTTTCTCCGTCTGTCCGTTCGCAAAATTAAAAGTCCGTTAGATGGTCCAACGGATCAGACAAAATAAAAACCCAAATTCCTTTGTCGTTGACCTGAGCAACACCTGTCCATGAGTCCGCAGGACTGACACTTGAGTCTGCAGTCGTAGACTTGGGCAGAAAGTAGTTTTCCCTTGGAATGCCTTTCATCGCATGCTCCTGCGAACGATCATGCTCATCACTTACGTTCAAGCCTTCCTTTCATTTGGACCGTCTGCAACACGTTATGAACAAACAATTGCCGTATAGAATTGAGGAAGAAGACAGACTACAGACTTTGGCAGCGGTATGATAATAAACCATTTCTCAGAATGAATCGCCAATACGTCAATACCCTTCAATGTATCGTTGTTGCAAACTACAAGTTTGCAATCGTTTTCTGAGCGAGGCTTCACGGGGAACCCGTCATCTATTGGCTAGTAGTTCTATAAATAAAAGTTTTAAATAAAGCAATTCGCAGAAGAGATCATCGAAGTGGTGCATATGTTGATTCTAATTCCACTCAACACTGTGGTTCACACTGCAATAGGAAGTTTGGTCAGCTGGCCAAAGTCACGACGACGCTTGATCTCGAACAATTTTGGGTTTCAGCAGTTTTTCCTGCTGCTTGAGAAGGGAAATGAAGTATTGCCATCTCGTCTTAGCCGTCCTTGTCCTCTTCTGGGCGGCTACTTTAGCAATTCAGGACTATTGCAAACCTGGGTTCAAATTCGATGGCAAAGCAGAATACCAGCTTGATCTATCAAAACTGAACAGGTGCGTGCGATCGGTTGTGGAGCATAAAGGAGTGAGCGGTCTATTCCAACACTGATGGTTCTTTGCAGAGTTTACAACTTGACACAGAAACAAGAGACGCCACCTACGACAACTTTAACACAGATTTTGCTTAACGTGTGCGATGAATTACCGCCGCGGCCGGATAACGTTGCCGAAGAAGATTACTGTGCCAAGGGAACCGTGAGTTGTTATCACAAGTAAGAAGAACCATCCCGCCATTCATTGACGTTAAGGAGCCGCTATCTTTCTTTTACAGTATGTTTGTCGGCGTGTGATTAATGAAAAACATGGAGACGAGCGAGTATTAGAAGTACAGACAATTGCGGGTGATTTCCGGGACCAAAAGTTGAATCCAGCATTTAGTGTTGCCGGTTCAGAACAGGATTTGACAAAATGTTTGTTAAGACAAAAAACGGCCAGCGATGATGAGTTGGACTAAAATATCGATTATAGCCGGCGCACAGTATTCGTTGGTATTGAATGGCGGCAAGGTAAAGAATCAAGCCCAATCAGTACAAATCACGCTAGAATGTGATACAAGTCAGTCGCGCAAGGTAAGTGTTATTGATACGAAGAAAGAAAGACATGGATTGACGGGGTGTAAAGGAAGATCCAAAGGAACCCACATTGATTTCATATCAAAACAACGTCATGTCGTTGAGTTGGAAGACAGTCTATGCATGCGCGTAAGTAGGGAAAAAAAGATGGCGTTAAGTGGGATGATGCTGAATACAGAATGCTGTATAATTAGCACGAAAGCCGGTGAGAAACAGCCATCACCACCACCTGAGAACGGAGGAGACCGGGGAGATAATCAAGATCAAGGTGGTGGCATGTCCGGTGCTGGCATCTTTTTCACGATGTATGTTATTTTCAAATGGGTTGGAAGTCGGTGATTGCTATATTGACGATATTATTGGACAGCGTTGGGGTCCTGGCAGCTGTCTATTTCATTGGTGGTGTTTTCTACAATTATAAAATGTACAATGCTCGTGGTTTGGACCTTCTTCCTCATCGAGGTAAAAAATTAACCTTCATGACTAATGAGAACAAGCTGACAAGTGCCTTGAACAGATTTTTGGCTTGATTTACCGTATCTTATCAAGGTATGAGTGTAGGATTCGCTCGTGAAAGAGCTCCTTCTAATGACAATTTTAGGACCTGGTCTCGCATGTCATTGACTCAATAATGTCTCACCGACGTGGTGGTGGCGGCTATGTAGCAGTTTAATCAGTATAGAGAGTTCATTCGCTATAGCATATATCTTATATACATATATACTCCATATATACCGACCAAAATGGCGAACTGCTTGGTCTATTTAGTCTGATATATACGGATAATAGACATGCAAAACCTGATCTATCGCGTTATTTCCCAATGCCGTCTGTTATCTGGAAAGGCGTATTTGTGAAACAATCGAGCATGATCTTGTACAACCGCTGAAGTCGGATAATATGCTGTTGAGGCTTTTTTCCTATTTCATCATGGCTTGCTTCTGATATTGCGGAACCGTCCCTTATTGACCACAACCTTAAATGTCTTAGTCATATTGGTGCCCGCGAGTCCAAACTCTGATGTATGTACCGCGGAAATCAACGCCATAACCATATGGTCTTGCAAAGTTCCTGGAAAAGGGTGGACTTTAATGTTTACATCTTACAGGAGATGAGAAATCCGGGTCCTGATCTACATTAGTAGCAGAAGTCTTCTTTTTTCCTTGAAGGAATTCTACTTTTATTAACTATCGTATCGAAGGCGAACTGAGCAGATTAAGCACGTGCGAGTCATAAGGAAAGCACGAAGAGGAAAAGCGAGAATAACGAGCAATGCGTGAATTTTGCTATAGTATGTATTTGCCTCAGTATACAGTGAAGAAGGTTGTCCCGAACAACCTGCATAAAAGAAGAGAGATCCGGATTGCAGAATACTTGGCTTTGGTTCTTCTACTTCTCCGTTACCAATGCAATGCTCAAAGACTAAAGATCTCGTCAGCAGACCTGGACGGTTACTACTTGAAGCCGATCACATCAGCAATGATAAAAATGCCTTTCGCGAATCTGTTGTCACTAGTAACAGTAGTCTGCCCGTCGATAAAGGCGACAGGATATATAGGCGCGAAAGCTTGACCTGGAAAGTGAAGAAGGATTTGGTGTTGCCAGCATTGGATGCAGAGTACGCTGCGGGTTATCATTTGATTTCCATGAACGATCTTGCCAACATTGGTGTGCATAGAGCACAGGAACTCGTTCATTCTTCCCTTGTTGCTCCACGTCGAAAAGAACAAGTCCATCCAAGTACAATCCGGGCCAACTACAAGATCCACCGAACAAAAGCACGGTAACTGCGTATTTTTTTTCCCTTCGACAAGGTGCTTTCTTTTCCTCAGCTATGAACACTCCAACAGAGTCCACAGCTTTATTGATGAGATTCTGAATTGTAATGTGTATTTGGCCATGCTTCGCCCCATTGTTTCGGCAAACTTTGCCGTTATAGCTTTCGTAAGTTTGTCCATGTTAATAACAATGGTTTTTACAAGAAGAGGGGTGGCCGGATTAGGTGAACCTTGATCTTTTGGTGGATTTATTACTTTGTTTTACATATCTTGTTGAAATGAACCAAGAGTACGACGTTGATCTGGAGCCGCGCTGGTTATTCAGGTGGCGATCGCATGATCTATGGTAACAGATTCTGTTTGTTTCTGTATGATCTCATACTCAATATCTCTGTATAGGTTTTGGTGCCAGATCTTATCAATCTGGAATGTTTGCTCTTTTGCTATCCGTATGCTGTGCATCTTTGTTTACTGCATCATCTCGTATTCACTCTGCACTTGTAGGATTCTTTAAGAACCGGTACCCGTTGTCAGTCTTGCTTAGTTTTCGTGGACTTTTAGAGTTATTCACTACATTACCACTATTACTTTCCCGCTTTATTCCATATGGCCGATTCCTTTACGGTGAGTAGCCTGTCTCGTTTCCATTTGTTGTGAACATCCCAACGAAAAGCTTTGTGTCCTACTACTAGTTCCATATTTCCTTCGAAGCTGGGTTCTGCTCTTACGAATCAAGAGTACCCTTAAAATCAGAAGGACGCTAAAGATGACAGGTAAAAAGGAAAGCCAGCCAAGTTACAGTGCATGCTTATTCTGAAAAATCCCCAAAGGAGATAATAGACCAATGGAAGCTCTGCGAAAGAAACAAATACATCTCGTTGGTACCATCCTAGTCATCCTGTTCAATGGAATGGCAGCCTTTCAGTTTACCGAGTCTACTTTTGGCACAGAACGTTACAATGTCCTGGATTCATTGTAAGGCACGGAGCATTGGATGTTCAATAGATAATATCTTCATGATCTCTTTAGGTATTTGGTTGTGGTTACAGTGTCCACTGTCGGTTATGGTGGTAAGAAAGTTTTCTGCCCCCCTTTCTGGGACTTTGGGAGTTAATATACACGCATTGGCGATAGACATTGTACCTGTAACGCCTGCTGGACGTATCATTATCGTGGTTCTCATTGTCCTGACAGCAGTGGTGGTTATGCCCGAATCAACTGCAGGGATCCTAGGGACTCTAAAAGGAGCAGGTAAAAGAAAGATAATCCATGTTTGAATAAAGAGTTCATTCACTTGGATAAACCCAGACACGAATGGACATGTGGTTCGTGACATTGGATCCTTTATTCTCATTGTTGGCACTTTCACTCCAGAACGAGTCCAAGACACGTTAGACGGGTTTTCTGGCATGGATGACGATCGTCTATCGATTGTCTTTTTGGTCTTGAACCCTTCAACGGACGAATTAAAGTTGATGGAACGCAACTCAATCTGGAGTCGTCGCGTGTGCTTTCTCCATGGTTCACCATCATTAGTAGGTTTATTCATGATATTTCCTTTACAAAATTCAGTTATTTACATTCATTGTATTAGTCTGAAGAGACATTATTGCGCGCAGTAAGTGCAGTCTTTTTTTTCTAGGTTGTGAACAACGCAAATCAATTGATGAAGGGAACTGCGTTAGAAAGCACAAGATGCGCAGGCAGTTTTTGTCATGTCAGGTACGTAGGTATAAGCTCATCTTTATTCGTATTTCTTGCTCTCTCTCAACCAAGGTCATTTTAAGATCCAAATGCTTCGGATCCAGTAAAAGAAGACGAGCGGAACACGGTACGACTATGGACCTTGTACTGCCACACTGCTCGGCAAAAGAATGCATTACCGATCTACACCTACAACTTGCTTCCAAGCACGGCTATTTACCAAAAGGTGGCCAAACAAGTCACTTGTGTTGGGCAGTTTGATCAGGATCTATCGGCCCTGAACTGTCGATGCCCTGGTGCCTCTACACTATTATCTAATCTTTTCCAACGACGCCCACTCCTCCGAGGACAAAGAAGAACGTCGTCATCATGGGAGGCGCAATATGGTGAGTCAATTCGGAAAAGGCGCCAGGGATGCATAAAGTAAAACAGTAGTAATAATAGACGATGGGTTTCGAAATGAGATACATATGGCACCTGCGCCAACTTGCATTGTCGGACTTCGGTTTCTTTATGCAGCACAGGTGACAATGAGAGAGAGAGAGAGATGCCCCATTTAGTGTGGAATCTTATGACAACGGCGTAGATTCTGTTTCGAGAATGCCAGGTTTTGCTGTTTGCAGTGAAATCATTGGATGCACAGCGTGGCGGTTACGACATTTTGCTGAACCCCACAGACCATATCATACATGCATCTGACGTGTGCGTTTATATTGCCCATCAAGAGACCCGCGATATTGATCACTTGGTAAATACTGTTCGCACTGTGAATAGACAGAAGCCATATTCGTTAGACACGGCTTGATTGGTAGAGCATGCACCAAGCCTTGCAAGCCAACACGCATGTGCGAACGAGTCTTTCGCTCACAAAATTGCGCACTGCGACTGCGTGCCAGGATGCATTGGTAGCTCGAGGCTTTCGGATAACAAGAGTTGACCATTCCGCTGCGCTTCATCATAAAGAAGACGATGTCGGTTCGCCATGCTACCTGCTCAATGAACCAGCAACGCTGAAAGAAATGGTGATCGATTCCGCGACCCACTTGGAGGGCCATATCCTGGTATGCATGCATCACAATTACGTGGATGTCTTTCGGTTTATTTATCATCTTCGGTAAAGATGCCGTTTTTCATTCATACGAAAGGTTTCATTCTGATTTTTCCACTCATTTTTAGATCCTACACGATACAACCGGATGAGCTCCAAGATATCGTTCTGTTATGTATGAAGGTCCCCGATACAAAAGCCGCTGAATCCATTCGCACGTTTCCAAATGTCTATCTCATGGAGGGAAACTGCCGCGAACCCAACGATCTGTTGCGCGCTGGTATCAAACGAGCTAGCCAAGTCATGGTCATGAGGCAAGTAACATTGACTGCAACTGCTGCCACCACAGTGTGATATATTCATATAACCAAGTTTAGCGAGAAAGCCCACAAGTCAGACTGTGCAGCAATGTAAGTTGGTCCAGAGAGAGAGCAGTCCAGGCAATAAATGATCTGACCCCTCTGCGCAGAATGACTAACCACACTGTTAATCTCTTATTGCAACGACGCAAACATATCATTGTCAATCTTGGTAAGTTTGATCAAAGAAAGACAGACTTGCTATGTAGACTTATGACCCTTGGGACAAAAGCCGACCGGTCGAATATCAAGTTTATGCATTTATCACAAAGCGCAGATCATGTGCTTTATACATCAGCGTATGCAGCCGGCCACGTCGTGGCAGACAGTCTGATCAGCAATGTGCTTTTGGGCCAGACCTATTATAAACCAAATATTGTCAATGTGCTTAAGGCGCTCATAAGTGGTTGTAACAACAACAACAGGAGGCTTTTGAGCATTCATCAAGTCCTTGGTCTGTTTGTTGGTCATACTTGGCGTGACATGTTCGAGGCACTGCTTTTGGAACATGGCGTTCTGGCTCTTGGTCTGCTGCGTGCCCCAGACGCAGAATTCGGAAACACGCTTCCCTTTGTATATACCAATCCCGTTCCATCGCTCATACTCAAGTCGACTGACCGCGTCTATGTCTTGGCCCAACCAGGCTGGTCGTTGTAAAAAGAAAAAGTTATTCGTATTACGTACATCTTCATCTATGTATTATTCTATTATTACATCGGTGTAGTAAAGTTGTTCAATAATGCGATGGCAGCTCCAAGACACCACCCTGTTTCTACCCCATCAATCTTTTTTGCAATTCTGATTTCTCTTTCGTCCGGGATCTCGTAACCATGTGACAGCAGTCCGTGAATAAATGCCAAATCCAAACACCATTCAGGCCTATCCAGCATCTCGTCACGCAGATCATGTCCTTCGGGTATATTCTCGAGATATTCTCCGGAGCAAACCTGCTCTGTGAGCCTGGCCAATTCAGGAAGATGGAACCGATCCGGCAGTCCAAGAGGTTGCGTCCGATCATAAAAATACGAAAAGATATAGATCGGCCCTTCCTTGAAGGCTTCTGAGATAGGCGGCTGATGGACACCATCAAACGAACAAGGAGGCGCAAGACAGACGGCATTCTTATTGAGGATACCTCGCACAATTTCCAAGCATCCTTCGTGTGCGCCTTCACCCACAAACGTGACATTAAAATCGTGCTTCGAGTATGGCCAGTACAGATCCCGCGGCAGACACGGATGACGGATCGGCACAGTGGATTCAGCGAGCTCAATAAGCCGTCGGTGCATCCGTTTCCGGGCCTCCATTAAGCCGTAACCAAGGTACGAGTGCTGATAAAGAACATAGTCGCGTCCATCGTAGGACAGCACGTACTTATGTTCGCCGTCCAAGATCTCATGAGCGGGTTCAAACACGATCTGCGTTGATCCGCCTCCCAGATCCAGAACAGCGGCTGTTGGCTCCTCACTCGAGTTCAAATGACCCAACAGGAAATTGACCGTAATCCACGCATAAACACCTATCATTGTCAATTAGTAAACAAAATGAATAATAATGGTACATACAAAGAGGCAACTCTTTCTTTTTTACCTTCGTCGCTGCCATCCATGATGGCTACATTATCTTTCCCGCCGATCGGGAAAGGATAGTTCTCCGTCAGGTGGCGGTACACTCTATCAAGAATACACTCACCCTTGGCTTCGCCCAAAAGCCGGAGCCCTGCTGTGGCCTTGACAGCTAAAGGAGTCCTTTTGTGCATCGATGCTGGAACTGTTTTCAGTGCTTGTCGCAGCAATGGATCAAGCGACAAGGCGGCCTGCTCTGGTTCGTCGGGGTACGCTGAAAGACCTGGGATGGTTTGGACAAAGAGGTCTTCGCTCTCGAGCTGGATCGGGTCGCCCATATCACACTGATGAAATCGATAGACATGTAACCGTGAGCCTGCGGAACCAGCGTCGATCATGATAGCGTACTTGGTGCAAGACGGGATATTTATACCTGGTTCATCGCCCTGTTGTCAGAAATACACTTTTGAAAATATATATATATGCCGCTTTGTTACTTGGGAAGCTTTGAAGGACATGTTCCAATACTGGCAAAAGCTTCGATTCCGGAATAAAGTAGCAAAGGCACGCAAGCAGAATGCCAAAGACAGCCACCGTAATGCGTAAACTCGTCATGGTGTGTTCGCGGCGAAAAGATTTAGCAGCTTCTCGAAACATGGCGTAAGGCGATCTCTCTTTCCGCGGACGATTTGATTTTGGTTTACCAACATTCGATGGCATTATATTACGTGGACGGGAAAAAAAAGAGGTTTGCTTCTTTTTTTTTTTCTATGCGAGGGTTCTCCGAAGGTATGATAAGCTTACATACTACAACTCTATTTACTGCGTACAGTTTTGCCATGCTATCTGAGCAAATTTAATCCACATGGAGCTCGACGTAATGTTTGGATCACCATACGTCGGTTCAACTGTCCAGTTTTTGCCAGTCAAGTCGACCATGGTAGACACAAGCAGATCCTTTACAAAGTCGATAAAGACGAGATCAACGGGTGAGCTCGTATTGGAAGGCAGATCGGTCGCCAAGAATGACTTGGCTTCATAGTATGGGATTTCGCTGTGCTTGGTGTCATCACCTAACAAATATTGAGCTCATCATGGCTTGATTTATGTATGTATGTATGAATGAACCCTTACCATCTGAACCAAGATCATCGGTGGTCGTATAACCCGGTGTCAATGTAGGTCTGCGTCTCAGCATGTGGTTAAAGCTGATATCGTCGCACGTCGACTCCCATTCGATATGGAAGCTTCTCTTCTTGTAGTTGGACGCCGACGAATCGCCGTTCATTTTATCTAGGACCTGGCTTACAACGTCATAGGGAACTTCGGGAATGTACATGAACTTGTCCACGAAAGGCGAGATCTGATACACGTTGTCGAGCGTGAAATTGCCTGCCTTTGTATGTTAATCACCATCAATGGGGATTTCTTGTCTGATGTACATACCTTGATAAATATCATAGCGCAATCCTCCGCTGTTCATGATAATGTAAGCGGGATAAGGCCGGGAAGTATCCGTCACAGCAACAGGCAGTACCTCTATTTACGAGTTGGCAATAAGGATCCCACTTCTTTTACCGCCTCGTATTCTTACCTTTTGTCAAGAGGGTAAAGATGCTATTACTGCTATTGGCAGGGACTGCAGATAAATAATAGTCTTGAGGAGCACAGCCGTACGCGTGATTGATACCAAGCTTGGTTCTCCAAGTTGTGATGTTCTTTGAGATCTCCATGCCTAGCTCCGTATCAAACTTCTTCTCATCGTTATCAACAGCATGGAAAATGTAGGTTTCCCTGTTTTGGTCCAGATAGCGGCGATGGAAAGTCAGATTGCCTGGTAGAACAGACGCATTGTAGCCGTTCTTTGCGATGAATCTTTTAGACTCTTTGATACCCTGCAAAAAGGCTAGTTAGCAGTGTTCGAGACCAACTAGACAGACAGACAGAGAGAGAGACGTTACATCGATGGAGTAAAAGCCCACAGTTTCCAAGTATCGACCTGATTCGATACCAGCAGCATACGCATCATAGACTGCGAAATCGCGGATATGGGTGTGCCCACCGAGAACGGCTATCGGAAGATACGGATAAACCTGGCGAATGGCAGCAATGACGGCCTTGAACTCTTCGAAACGCAGACCCGTATGGCCAATCAAGGCAATCACATCCGGAGTGTGCGTCGTCAGCGCCTCGGTAAACCAAGGCTGCTTGACTTCGTCCTCCACCTTTTGTACCACGGATAGATCGCCGTTGCCAGTGAAATCAAACAAGAAGCCAAAGGCTAGGACACGTGTGCCGAATTCGCCCTCAAAGTAAGCGTACTTTTCGCTGATTACATAATCATCGTTAGTTCTGGCCCCCCCCGCAAAACCCTGGTTCGTATTACTAACCCAATGGGTACTGTTTTGTTATTGTTGACATCCTTGATGTAAACATTGGAGGTCAGGTACCGACCGTTCCAATGAGGGACGAAATTCTGGTACACGTCTTGGGTGATCTCGTTGACTATTATTAAGCAACTTTCATTAGGCGAAAGCAATACTTTGACAACCGTTATTGTTATTACGATAGAGCTCATGGTTGCCTATTCGTTAGCAAAGCCGCATCAGATCCAATCGGGTAGATCACGTGGAGAGAGAGATTTTTCACGTACCGATGGTCAAGATATCGTAGGGAATGTAAGTAAGCATGGGTTGACTGACTTTGCCGTGCGGGTCGGTCGTGTCGCTCAGTCCGTTGCCGTCGTGCGTATCCCCGGTATCGACCACAAAGAGGTCCTTTTCCATTCGACGAGCCTTTTCCTTCATTCTCACCTATTATTAACCAAGCATAAGGAAGAGTTGCTCGAATATGTATCCTTTTTCCTCCCACTTGCCGCAAAAGAGTAAAAGTCACCCAGGTCGCCTGTATAAGACTCTTCAAGCAGATGGCCCTGAAAGGAAATAGAACATGTCAATGCGTGGCCTTTCTCAAAGTCATATAGCTTTGCTTCACTCACCTCTAGCCACCCTATTGATTGAATGAGAGGAACGTTAATTGTACGTTTCTTTTTCTTGCAAATCGTCAGTCTTTTTTTTACCATGGATGTCTGTTGTATGGATAAAGTTAACATCACCCCATTGTAAGGGTCGAAATTTCAGGGGAGGTGTCTCGGGCACGCCAGGTTGTTCACGTTTAATATTCGCTGAGCCAAGTACAGCCGAGGCAGCACAGAAGAGCGTCAGGAGCATACTGCTGCTCCGACGGAAGGATAGCCAAGCCATGAGGTCAACTCAAAAGAAGGAGAAGAAGGAGAAGAAGAAGAAGAAGGGCGCCTTTTAATCAGGGAAAGAGACGATCGCAAAAGAGTCTCAATTTGGTAAAGTGTTACTGGTTCAGGGCATTCCTGTGTAACCAGGTTGCTTATCAACGAATTCCCGGTGTACCGGGTATACCCTTATGCACAGGCCAAGATTCTGTCTGATATACGAGCTGCTATCGATGACTCGTCCGACGTGCCTGCATTAATAATGCATGTACTCCCACGTGGCCTTCTTGCGCTTGGTTAAGGGAGCCAGGTTGAACAACGTGACCAAGGTCAAAGCGAATAAAAAAAATGCCGAATACGAAACGTGGGTCGCTGACAGGATTACAACGGTTATTGTTTTAGCGGTAATGGCAGCAATGCTTTATAGCTAGTTTTATAGATATATCCTCATGTTATTGTTACGAGCCATCGGCACTGAAGCAGCTTTCCCAGACTTGGGCGCTCAACATCCTTAACGTTTCCCCGGCTAACCATGCAGAAGCCAAAGTTGTCCATTCCATGATATGACAATGCTGAACCAAATGACAATCTCCTTTGACGTTTAGACACTTTATGTCGCAGCTCGATATGTATTAATTTTCCGGGAGATGCACGTAGCAAGCATCATGCATTGTTCAGCGGTACGGTCATTGTGTACTTGGCATATTTGACACCGTCATGTAGGGGTACTTGAATGGGATGCTAGTTTTCTGGGATTATTTATTCCGCGTCCTGCGTTGAAATTGTCCAGCCTAATTGACAAACTATGAAATGCCTTCTGATCTACAAATTGCAACGGTTAGCAGGCTCTTAAGAGGTTTCCGTATCCTATTTCTACTACAATCATTTATCATGACAAATAATTCCACTCGTCAGAGACAAGTAGTCTCCTATGGATTAAATTTTGGCGTAAGCTGGCTCCATCATCTTGTAGAGGCATAAGCCGTTGTAGCCTGCGAACGTATTTTGTTGCATTTCGTCGTCAGTTTTCATGGAAGACACGTTTTCGACGAATTACGACTAATTACAAAGAGTTTTTACCATAGTGGCGAGCGTAGCCTCCCGAAAGCAAAGAGCGCTTGTTAGCAATTCAAAATGCCTGATCTGTCATTGTATCTCCTTTACAGACGATATGAGACGAATAAAGCTTATTTTATTGCCGGGAAGATATCGGGTCTTAACTTGAAAAGGAATAGTCACCAAGCACTGACCAGGTACATTAAGACGCTAGAAAGTTTATTTTGGAGGATGCAAAATATAAAAAAGCAAGGTATACATACAGGGGTGTTGATCAAATTTGCGAAGGAGAAGATGGCAGTGGTGCGACGGACGCGTGACAGTGTTTAGGTGCAAAGTAATCCAATTCTTCTTGCTGAATAGGTAGTAAATTGACAGGTTGTTCTTGTCGTTGCGTTAGTGTGAGCTGTGCCGAAGTTCGTTTAAGGTATGTTTGCTGTCGATTGTTGTCAGTTTGAGTGATTCAAAAGACTTCAATCATGACTGTACTTACAACCACAGAGCAGTTACAATCATCATGTGTTAATAGCTGACTCCTGAGAAAGAGACTCTCTTCGCGCAGTTTCGCGATCAAAGCTTGCAGCTCTGCATTGAGCTTCATGGCGTCCTCGCATCGTTTTTCGAGGTCTTCTATAAACTTTTTCTTCTTTTGCCGGCATTTGTGTGCTATCTTGGCAATCAGCGATAAAGAACGTCAAAGAAATTTTTGCTGCAACATTACCAGCAATGCGATTACGTTCCAGAAACTTTTTTCGCTGGTCGTCTTCACCGTCAAAGACGATGCGTCGTTTTGTCACGCCAGGATTTTTGCGCTTTTTCTTTTTTCCATCATGTACAACGAAAGTTAGTGTTTGAGCGTGAGGAGGAGGTGGTGGCGGCGGCGGTTTGGTTGGAGGAGAGTTCTGAAGACCGGTCGATGTCGTTGTTGAAGACGAGGAGGATGGCGAGGGTTCATACTGGAATTGACATTCGAATGGATTCATTTCTGAACCGAGACTTTTAAACTCTTCACATTCCAGAAGCAGGCGACTCGGCGTCTTAGAATCGAGTTCTGTAATTATGCCGATGAATAACTTGTTTGTTTATCCTACGTGTACGCGGCTCTCTCCTCTCAATGTACCTTGTATATCCATTTGGGTGCGCGAAAAATAAAAGGGAAAAAAGAAGCGTTATGTTTCATTAATGCAGCAAAAAAACTGATGTCATTTAAAGTCCTTTTTCGGAACCTCCGCCCCAATGATATCATAACGATTGCAGTCGATCCATGAAATGAGATCCGCTAACCCATTTTGGATGCCCTCGCGTGGAAAGACCCGAGAGCAAAAAAAAAGTTTCCGTATTGAAATAAACCGTGTTGGCAAGGAAATTTATTAATGAAAAAGAGAGAGAGAGATCTATAATATCGGTATTCATCATCATTTTCTCTTTCTTTATTCCCTTCCTTCTTTCTCTCCTTTTCGCGATGACCGTAGCTCACTTGACAGAAATGGATTTCGACCGTGATGATCATCCCAGCTTGGTTCCACCGACTTCCATGCGCCAAGCATCGGAGCTTGATCCCAAGGCTAGCAGCAACATTCCTCTACTGCCTCCAACATGGAAGAACCCAGTGGCCGCGTATTATGGTGGCGAACCTACCACATTGCAACCCATGGAACCTCCCGTTTTTTCCTCTCATCCGGAAGCTGCTTATGGATCCGTGCGTCCGGTCAGGACAATGCCCTACTATTACAGCAACTATCCTCAACAACCACCACTTCCTCAACCGCAAGCGCAGACAAACACTGCTTATATGGCCCAACACTACCATCATCATCAGCAGCAGCAGCACCAGCAGCCTTACGATAATACAGCCGTTCGACCTCCTAGAAAACGCAGACGACCTCCTCATTCTTATGCTTCCATGATTGCTCAGGCCATCTTGAGTTCAAGCGAACAGAAATTGACACTGAGGGAAATTTATGATTATGTTCAGACGCGTTATCCACATCTTTATGAGGCGAATGAACCCGGCTGGCAGGTAAGCTAGCTGAATCGGGAATAGTCAGCTTGGGATCGGGAAATTAAACACTGTCTATCACAACAGAACACAATTAGACATAACTTGTCCCTGAACCGATGTTTCCGTAAGCTTCCACGCACATCACAACACGACAAGTCAAAAGGCAAAGGTGGTTACTGGTGTGTAGACATTGAAGAACTCAACAACACTTCCTTTGGAAGCCAAATCCTTAGCAGTGGTATCATTGGCTCCTACCATTACTGGCAAAACCAACAACAACAACAGCAACAGCAAGGCATCACAGACACACCCCGATCCTACTCGGATTCCTTTAATAGTACATCGGACAAAAAGGCTTCTTCGTCTTCCCCAACCAAGTTTTAAAAAAGTATATACATATAGCACCAATTATGCCTTTCTTTTCTCCTTCTCCAATCGATTCTTTTCTGCCTGATCCTCTTGCAATATCGACATAACTCCCTTGATCATCTTGTTGTACTCCTCGTCCTTTTGCTTCCGTTCCTTGGCCTTTTCTCTTGCCATAAACATGTTGTCCTTGCGAAGTTCCCGCATCGCTCCCTTCTTCTCCTTCTTGACCTGCGCCTTGAGTTTGTTCAGCTCAGCACGCTCACGGTCAGGATCGTAATGCTTCTCCAGCGAATAGCCTTGCTCAAACTTGGGTAGATGCTGTGCAATGGGTATAGGCCGATGGTATTGCATCCGGATCGGCGTCTTGGCTCTCTTGTCTTTGCAAAACTTGATTTGCCGTCCCAGCCGGTCTTGTAACGTACTTAGCAACGTCTGTAACCAACCCCAAGTTTATAAGTCTCTAAAATGCAAGAAACCCAAGACACAAAAACAACATACCTCAATGTCCTTGTGCCAGGTTATGCTTTGTAATTTCGTAATCAAACGTTTGACTGGTTCAAATACTTCAACTAAGGCAGGTGTGGATGCATACAGCTGCAAATATCGCGTCAGGACACGCAATATACCCTGCACAAGTGATAACCGCAGTATGCCTCGATCTTGTTCTTCAACATTTTCAACCGTAAGCTGATCCAACGCCAAAGTAGGCAAATGCTCCAATTCACCACCGACTGTATCTTCCATGTGGAGTTCTGCATCCCCTTGTGGTAACGGGAACAATGCACCAGGAATGCTGTCTTCTTCTTCGACAATCTTTTTGGGTGCCAGGCGGACAAGTGATCGCTGTAAAAAGTTGATGACTTCTGGTATGTAACGCTTGGAGATGGTTTGGTACTAAACAGCAGCCACATGTCAGGAATCACAGTTGTACCCACACAGTTTAATTTGACATACCTCGTGAAGTAACAAAGTCAAAAATAGGCCGCGACCGATATCGATCTCTGACCGTATACGGCAAAGTGCAAGTGTCTGGTTCATATACAGCATCGCAGGCGTCACAACCGGGTGCGACAGATCGGAAGTTGGAAACACCTTGCCCAGACAGCGCAGAATGGTCAAGTCTTCCACGTCAGGAAATCCTGAGCTGCTCGGGTGATTCATCTTTTGGTTCATGGTCGAATGCATCTGTTTAACTTTGTCATTGAAAGCATCAGCAGCTGCGTTAGGTAACTGTTGCACCAGTTCGAATAGATGGTCGATAAGGGAATCAAGCGTCTTTCTTGGTAAAGGTGTCACGGTCGAGGCGATATATCCCAAGTAATCCAACAGAACGCTCACAAACCGTTCCAGTTTCGCCTTGTTTTGCGGGGCAAGTTTAATGTGATGCAGGACTCGGATACGCTTCACGACTGTCGGTGCATCTTCCACTTCCAGTCCCTGCATTATGCCTAGGAACTCGTCGAGAGAATTTGGACATTCAAAAGTGTATGGAATTTCGCGTTTGCCACCATCTTGCTTTGTTGCCTCTTTTGTCTTTTCGGCTGCTTTCTTCTTTGTCTTCTTTACGACATTGCCATTGGCGCCGATTTCATTCATATCATCGTCGTCGTCGACGAATTCCAGTGCCTCGTTATCACTCTCAAGATCACCGTAATCGCTTTCCTCCTCCTCTTCTTCTTCCTCATCCTCCTCGTCTTCATCCTCGTCGTCTTCACTTGCTCCAGCAGCGTTCTGAATATCTTCCAAAGTCAGACCTTTACCGAGTCGCTGCGCTTCATCCTCAAGCTCTTCAAGATAATCATCTTCGAGGTCGTCTCCCTGCGGTTCACCTCGAGATTTCCGCCGCTTTGAAGCACGTCTACTATTATCTTCATCCTCGGACTCTGAATCCAGACCCTCCATTCGACGTTTCCGTGCACGTTCCGCTTTTTCAAGCTTTTCCTTTTCCTCCAAAGCAATTTCTTCCTCTGTCTTTGTACGATCGGTTGCCTGTGCACGGCGGTCGCGCACAAGTGACTGAACAAGCACATCGTAGTCTGCATATTCATCCTTTTCTTCCTCTTCCTCTTCTTTTTCCTCTTCTTTTTCAGCTTCCGACTATTCTCTCTTTCATTAGCGCGCATGCAAAGAGAGGAACATCCTGCACTTTTTACCTTGGCGAACATTGCACTTTGGGATGGCAATGGCTTTCTCTTTGGTTTCGTGTCCAACAAGCCTCGAATTTCGTCCAACTCTTCATCCAGATGTTGACGTAGAGCCTCATCTTCTTGCTTGGCCAATTGACGCTCATACTACATGTACAAAACCTGTAAGCTTCAATGTAACTATCGCTTCGATTCGATCGAACCTTGTGCATTTTGCTTTTAGCAATGATTTCCTTCATAATTTCAGCTCTCGACTTTGGCCGGCCTTCCTCTTGTTCTTCTTCGTCGCCGAAACCACCGAAATGCATTTGGGAGACAATCTTTTTATCCAATTGGCCGCTATTTCCGTCTTCTTCGTCGCTGCTAGGCCCAAGACCAGTGTCATCAAAATCGTCCAATTCTGCGAGCGATTGGCCATAGTGCGTCAATTCTAGCTCCTCATCGTCAAGGTTAAACAACGACGTCGTTTTCTTTGCCAGGTTCTACATATACAATCAGTCTTTTTCTGCGTTATATGTCACACTCTCTTTTGCGACGAACCTGTTTCTCCCGTGTAAATCTTTCGAGCATCTTTTCTTCGGGCGTCAAGTGCGGATTATTTTCACCAAAACGCTTATCAATGATACCACCCACATGGTTCTTGTTTTTCATTTCAACAAGCAACGTTTTTTTCCGCTATTTTACCAGTTAGTTTAGTACGCGTTTTGTTGGTCCAAAGACCGGGTGACATACGTTCTCTTCGCCAATCTGCTTGGAAAGCGTGGGCTTTCCCTGGACACCCTTCACTTTACGCCCGACCACATTGAATTTGGACCGATTGACCTTGATCTCAAACGGATTGAATTCTTCACGAATCAGTTTCAGTTTCTCATTCACATCGTTTTTGCCGGCCTCGATCGGGATCCCGCGCTTTCTGTCCTTTTTGGATCGACTGGCTTTCGACTGCTGACCGACGATACCAGCGGCTCGCAAAGACGCTTTGAGTCGCTTTAGAGCTGATCCGCCGCTCCCTTGCTGCTGCTGCTTTTTGGCTGCTGCCATATCTGTGTATAGAGAGAGAGAGAAAAACCGCCCCTTTTTGTTCCAGCGAAAAATTTTTGATCGTCACACACCGCTTGTAAAACCTGCAGATGCATGAAAAAAGTTCTTTACTGCAATGGATATTTCAACAGGCTCAGCGTCCGTTGTTGTCGATTTGTTTGGTAATTTAAACCCAAAGTTCAAAACATGTGGGTTCCTAACCACTTTTGCATTTTTTGTGCAGAATATTGCATAAACAGGTACGCATTGGCCCGGCCGACACGACCATCTCATTCATTCGACTCATTCCGTCTGCGTTAAAGCATCCTGTTTCAGAGAGGCCTTTATCCCCGAGAAGAGTTTACGGTAACACAGAAATATGGACTGTCCTTGATTGTTACGCGCAATGGCGAATTGAGGGCTTACATTGAACAAATCATTGATCAAATTCGAGGTACGTACACGCCAGTACCAGTGACTGAACGTGACAACTGAGTGCCTACTAGTATGGTTACGCGAAAACAAGCTAAACAAAGTTGTGCTGGTCATAAAATCAAAAGATACCGGAGAGACAATCGAACGATGGCAGTTTGATATTGAAGCCGCAAACACAGAGGATAAAAGTTCGGACGAGTTAAGTGAGAAAAAAAGGGACAGTGGTCGTTGAGTTAAATAACTGACGCCATACAGTATGGAAATTGTGGAGGGTTCGGTCAACCTGACTGAGGAGACAAAGTCGCAAATTCGCGGCATTATGCGCCAGATTTCCGCAAGCGTCACGTTCTTGCCTGAACTTGATCATGAAGATTGTAAGTCTCTGTCGTTACGAGTCTGTCTCACCCGCTTTGCTTACGAGTTAACAAAACAGGTTCATTCACTATCCTTGTTCATACGGAGGAAGATGTTCAAGTACCAGAAGAATGGGGAGACAGCGATCCAAGTTTGATTAAAGGAGGCGGCGCGCATATGAAACTCAAACCCATTTCTACCAATTTTCACAAAGTTACTCCCATCGTTGCTTATCGCCCTACGACTCACGATGACATGTAGCCTCCAACCCAAGCTGTCTACTCATATACCCTTTCCTACTGTAAAATATATCGCACCTGAAAAGAAAAGAAAGTTTGACATTGGCAAAGATGATTATAGAGTACAGGTATATAGATAGATAAGAGTGTTGCCTCTCAATGCAAACATATTATTAACCTTCTTGGCCTACAAACAACCAAGTTAATCATCAAAAAGGGCCCAATGGATATTGATAGTAACTTTACCAAAGTCAGATGTAAACCTGACATGTTGTTTAATATCGTCGGCATTCACCGTTGGGCGAGAGCTCTGTACAGCTTTCAGGAAATCTTGAAGTGTCAGATCAGGTTCCAAAAGCTGATCAGATTCGATATCCATCCATGTCATTTCTATTGCGTCAGGATCTCCCGGTGAACATGGCGTCAGATACCGCTTTTTGACTCCAGCGTTATGTCGTGCTTCAGCTTCCACCTGAATCATCATGAGTTACTACTCTATCTATACACACACTTTGCCCAACTAGTTTTACCCATTTGAAGTGAGTTGCGCTTTGAACTTTACGGATCGGCTGCATCAGAGCATCACGCACGAGGATAGCAATGTCAGAGCCAGAGTATCTGGGTATTATCATCAATGACTACTCCATCCCGCCGTATATCATCGCATCATACTTACCCTTCCGTCAACTCTGCGAGATACTTGTAGTCTGCTGTAGTGAGATTGCAAGGTGTTGTTCCAACGTTCAGGGCAAACATGGCTGCACGAGCGTGTGCATCAGGAAGAGGAATATATATACGCTTCTCGAATCTGTCATAAAAGATCGATCAGTAAGTGGGTCTCTCTCAAGGAATCGGGATGAATACTTTGCCTTCGACGAATCGCAGAATCCAACTGCCAAGGAATGTTTGTCGCGCCGAGAACCAAGACTCCATCGTTGTCATTACCAACACCATTCATTTGAACCAAGAATTCCGTCTTTATACGTCGAGCAGCTTCTGATTCACCCTCGCCGCGAGATCCACATAGCGAATCCACTTCGTCAATAAAGATAATAGCGGGCTTATTTTCTCTGGCCATTTGGAACAGTTGCTTGACCAATCTAAATGCTTATTGAATGAGAGATCATCGACCGGATATCGACCCAGTTCCGTTTTTACCTTTCACTCTCACCGAGCCATTTGGACACCAGATCCGAAGACGAAACGGAGAAAAAGGTAGAATTGGCTTCGGTCGCTACGGCCTTGGCAAGATAGGATTTGCCAGTTCCTGGTGGTCCGTAGAGCAGGATCCCGCTCCAGGGTTTACGTTTGCCAGTGAAAAGATGAGGGAATTTGATCGGTAAAATGACGGCTTCTTTGATTGCTTCCTTGGCCACTTCGAGACCTGCTACGTCTTCCCAACGAACATTGGGTCTTTCCGTCAAAATAACACCTAAAGCCAAAAGCAAATGAATGGGGACGTTCCATAGATGATTGTAATCATCCTATCGATCTACCTGTCAGACTTGCGCGCATCTTTTTCATTTCTGGATCATCCTCCTCATCTTCGCCTTTCCTTTTTCAATAGGATTAGCTCTCTCTGTGTCTCTCTCTACTAGTTCGATATAACCTACTTTTTCACGTTGCTCGAACCATTCGAGCTCACTGCTTCTTTTTGTTTCTTTTCTTCCTGACTGAGAAACTCCTTTAGCATCTCAGCTCGGTCGAGGTACTCGATAAATCGTTTCCGAATGGGATCTTTTAATTTGTCATTCTTTTCGTCTAGCATTCCCATTGAGCGCCCCCTATTCGTTCTTTCTCGGCATTCGAGATTGCTTACACTTGAGGGCAGTCATAAAGTAGTCGAGCGCATTCTGGTAGTATCCATAGGCCTCCTTGTAATTGCCTTTATGGTCCTCCTCGGTTGCCTTTTTGACAATCTCGATTGCTCTCTGTCATAATGTGAGTAAGGGTCGAGGCGCATGCGTTAAGCCAAAAACCGTTACCGCAAGGAAGTCCGAGTTTGACATTTTGCGCCAGCTTTGAATGAAGGTTGAAAAAAGCAGCTGGTCTTGGCACACACACACAAAATGGACTGTATAAGCAGTGAAATAGGCACGGCTCGACGACGAACTTGCCTCCGCTGCTGCACAAGTTCCGCAAACCAGGTTTCACAAATCCTTATGCCAGCCTTGAGTACGCTTCTCTCACAGTCCTACTATCATGCTTTATGAGGTGTGTTGTTTAATTATGCTCCTGTTACGACTTGGTCTATAGAATTCAAGAAATACCCCAGTTAGATCACAACATCCTTGTTCATTCAAGGCTTAGGACTACTTTAAACCCGCGAACGAGAGATGTCAAGGAACTTGCTGTCTGAAATGATATGGATGTCATAATTCAAACCTTGTAATCAGGCAATGTTGGAGCAATGCCACCATTTTGAAGCATCTTCGTAATCAGACCGTACAACTAACCCCGGAGACAAACTACGGGCGTTGTCCGTTCTACCGTTTACAGTGGCAGACTGCCCAGCGCATTCCTGGAAATAGCAGTAGAGCGAGGTGGCAGCAGTTTCAGTTTTTGACCTTGTCTTGTACAAAACCACTGCGGACTTCAACAATAACAGATACGTCTAGATCTCGTTTTCTGTCAAGAACGGGTATCATGAAGCAGTTTGTGAGAGAGATCTGCTATTAGAAATAGGTTTGTATGTTGGCTAAAATTGTTAATTAACATCCAAGGCTACAGGTAAGATTAGCTCACCGTTGGAGAGAGAAAAAAGGCCTAGCTAAAACAAGCATTGCTTAGAGTTGTCTTTGAGCTATCAAACAAGTGGAGAGGTCATTCGGGCGTTTATGTTTCAAACCGCTAGATGACTATTGTAATATGGAGGATAGCCTTATGTGCTTTCAGCGGTTCCCGAAAAATCAGTTGCGATAGGCGGGGTGTCACAAGTAAGGACAATATCTGGAACTCTCATTTGTTCGGTGTTAAAGCAAGTATATGGTTGAAAATTTCGCAATAGCTGTAATGCTTTTGTCCTCACAGAATGCTACAGCAGGGCCGTTTAATTTATCGTTTGAGTGCATGAGATTAGTTTCATGGTCTACTGTGAGTTATGACGAAACAACGCACTTGCCCGTGGATGAATGGCATCTAGATCATGTTATAGTGCACTATTTTCCCCTCATACGTATGCACCATACTTTAGTCGACAGCTTTCCGCTGATCTCACAGGTTCTTCTGTGTAGACAGTACATCGCGTATTATTTCAAACGAACAATTGGCTACATATCCTTTGTCCGCATTTTATTTTAGGTCTTTGGTTGGCGCAAGATGCCGTTAGAGGGGGTCGGGACTTAAACCCCTGAAGTGGGGGAGAATTGCAATAAATTTTGACATCGTCAGTTTCTTTCGCACTACCGACAGATTAGAGATTATGCCATTAAAAAGTGCAACACTTGGGCATCACGTAACCTAGCGTACCTATTTGCGTTCTTGAAATACTCGGTGACCTGCCCGCGGGTAGCAACTCTTGGCTTCTGCTGCGACTCGGTCGCTTCTATTCTCTAGAATTTGTACTGTTAAGTGTAATTCTAAGTGGTCAACAGAGCGTTAAAACTTACTTCTGCCAGTCCGAAGTCTATTAAGTACGCCGCGTCTATTTTCTCTATTATATAAAAAGTTATGCGGCTTGACGTCTCTGTGAATAATGTTGTGTTCGTGCAACTGCGCCAGCGCTGTAAATAATGACCTCAAATAATATCTAATATCATCCAGTGTCATCTGCTGGTATATGCTCTACTGCAAATCAATCCACTGAGCAAACGGGCGGGCCACGGTGCTTCTTGCGCGGAAACCATTTACTTGAATTCGTCGGCGCTGACGAACGGAAAAACAAGGAAAAACTTTATCTTCATATCTATACACTGTAGTTAACTGAAGAATGCAAGGGCAATTTCTATAAAATCTTGTCAGTTATAGCTCTGTGTCAAGTTTCGCTACTATGTTCCATACTCTAGATCATTCAAAAGCTCTATCTCTTTCGCTATTCTTGCTGGGCTGCTGCTACCGTAGATCCGTTTCAAAGCCCACGCGTCGCCATCTTCCTTCTGCTGAATATGCACAGCTGTGCTAAACGTCACCAGAAAAAATAGGATTTTAACCGTATGACTTGAACATCCCGATGTTCATGGCTTACCTCCGTCTATCTTGTAAATTAGGAAAGCCAGTTTCATGAACACTCTGAGGGCGCTCTGTACTCCATCCATTGTTTTCACAATTGATGGAAGCCACTGTGGCGGTAAAGTCAAAAGTTCGTTCTTCAACGTAATTCGGCAGCGTAATTGTGGAAGATTACCGTGCCGTCTATAACTAATAAGTCTCCTAAACAGTCAGCCAAAGGCTTTGTTTTCCAACACCGTGTACGCAGAACGCCTATTAATGAGAATTCTAGGTCTCCAACTTCCTGTTGATTTCCACTATTTCGCTTTCCTCGGCTGTTGGTGTGGATGCTTCAGGTTTTGGACTAATCTTTGATTTTTTTCTCCGTGGCCCTGTCGCTTGCGGCCAGGACTTCCCGGTTCCTCGGCTTCTGTTGAACGTTTCCGATCTGCTACGACTGAGCTGATTATTACTGGCGTTCTTTCGTGTGGCTGTGGTGTGCTTCTGATCCCTAAGCAGCTTCTTTGGATGCCGACGGGTCATGGTGTGCAGACGATTCTTGGGTAGAGGGTTTCTGTTTTCGAGAAGTTCCTTGAACCGGTTTAATTGTTGACGATTCAAGCACCACTAAAGCGGCATTCGTGATCCTGTCGCTTTTCCCACTTGCTACTTTCCCCCTTCCAATGTTTGTGTATGACCGGCGTTGTTACCTGTGGCTGCGGTGAGCTGCCAAGTAACGGATGTCCCACGAGTGCTTTGGAAGACGATGGAAGTACGAACGGCTTTTATGGAGCATCGGATTGCTTTCTGGGTCAAGTCGCCTGTCGTTTACTGGGATGACTTTCGGGTGCTTCCTTCCCCTTTGAGTGTTTGCGACTTCTGAAGAGTTCTGAGTCTTGGTTTTTGCTTGACATTGTGGACTGAAAGGTTGACTGTTACTGTTTGGGAACCAGCGCATCCTCCCCGCGTTTAAATAGATTGGCTACGTCACTCGACAGAGGTGGAGTGTCCCAGGTGGCCGCAGTCGAGGCCAAAACCAAAGGGTATGACTACGGAAACCATCATTCGACGTTCCCTCCCAATAGTGACGTACATCCCGCCTAAAGGTGGGTGTTCATGTTGGTCTGGTGTGATTTTCGCATCGCCTAAGAGGAGAGCTTACGTTTAGAAAGTTCAAGCATGGCGTAAGCAATCATAGCGAATACTCACAATGTCTTCCAGAGCTCTGATGAAAGAGATGCCGTCTACGTTTTGTTTTACCAGCTACCACATAAGCGTCTGCGCTATACTGTTTCTCTCGTTAAAACAGCTACTCCACGATTTATATAGGACGACATACTTTTGAAGGTCTTCGAAAGAGAAGACAACTCGCAAGGAAGAAAAAGCATGACACAAAACTCTCAAGCGCGAGGGTATTTTCAAATAATGCAAAACGTTGGTTTTAAACAAGAAGACCTGTTAGAAAACGGAAAAGTTGCAAGGTTCCAGTTTTCAAGCCCATGTCGCATAGCTAGGGAATCGTAAACGGGTAGCAGATGACGTGTCCAAAGTTGCTGTTGTGGAAGTGGAAGATATTGAATGAAGGAGAGAAGAGGTTTCGTCAGCTTTCATACATAGAATGCAGGAAATCCGTTTTAAACCCAAACTTTCGAGCTCTTATTGTTGTCCTTAAGCCAAGTCTCGGAAAGAGAACAGATAGCGCTGAGCATGCAGCAAACGAGAGCCGAGGTATCACAGCTGCTGCTACAAAGGTTACATATTTAAATGACATTGCGAGGAAAACGTTGATGTGCAGACGCATGAAGCGTGGCTTTGAAGGAAAGCCGAAGAGTCAGAGTTACGTAACTCGCTGCCGTGCGAAACTGTGGTCGTGTGGCCTCATACGAGACTGTAAGACCGGAGTCCTACCTCAAAGTTTAGAACATAAACATGAGATTATACATGCAGGCAGCGACACGCAACGACGGAAAGCAGTAGTGTGAATGACCACCTATGAGCCTGAAACCCAAGTCTTGGGACTTGGAATTCCAAAAGTTGAGCCAATAATCATCTGGAAGTGGTGGAAAAGGCTGATGCACTCTGTATCAATGATGCAAAATTGCTCGCTAGTAATGGGGGTGGGGAATATGAATAAGACAAAGGTGCGGGATATATGTCAATCTTGATGCAATGTCTTTACGACAGGTTTACGGATTCTCGCGTTTTTTGGAAGACCACCTCCTGGTTGATTCCAGGACAGATATGATGGATCACCCAATGACCTATTAGCAAAACAGAAACCGGGAGTATAATAAGCATCCAATTACCCGCACATGTTGGCTTATTCATACCGTGGCTTTAAACAATGCTTGATACTAAATATCAAGCCCAACAAAAGACAGATACCACCAATAGCCATGTAAGTGATGGCCAGATTCGGATTATACCCGCCCAATGCCGAAGTAGTTGATATGACGAGCCACTTGGTACCTCCCCAGAGTGTGGTATTGAAATCTATCCATCCAGTCAGTCAGTCAGTCATGCTTTTTTATTTAAAGGAACCGTTACTTACTCAAGTCAACGGAAACGCGCCAGCGGCCTGCAGGCAGGTCCTCAGCGTCGTTTCGGCCCCAGATCTTGCGAAAGTCAGGTAAGGCCGCGACTCGCATCCATACCATAAAACTTTCATCCTGCGACAAATCCGGTGGTGGATAGGTATCATTATATCGACCGTTTGGGTATCGCAAGGCCCAGTTTGGAGGCGGAACAACGTCCGAAGCTGCATACTGAGTCTGACCATACTTGTCCTTGTCTGTTGGCCAGGCCAGACCCGATTTGCTAAAGGTATAGTTCATGTCAGAAGGTGCATTGACGGATGTAAGATCCGACCGGCTATCTATATGGGGGTCTGATCAGAAACTTGCAGTAGTAAACCTTGCCCTCTTTTACATACCATTAAACATGGAATTGGCAATCATGCCGCAGGGGAAAATGGGCGTGCCATCATCGGACATCCTCAAGGGCGCACAGTTACTACTTGGGGTTACGGCTTTACCGAGAAGTTGGCTAGCGTCGAAGCTGTTGATGTATTGTCGATGGTTTTGGTAAAAGTTTGTGAGACGGTAATATAACAGGACAGGAGCACGCATGGTTTGTGGCACAGTGAAATCGATAATGCATTGTTGGATCGTAAGGTTGTTTGGGTTGTTCCAGGAAGGATCCTGAAAGGCAGTCGAGTTCTGATAATGGAAAACAGGCGGTTCAAAGTCTGAATAATTGTTCTGCGGAAATTGGTAACTGTATTGATGGGGTGCTAGATAGACAGGATAAGAGTATCGGTAGCAGTGTGTATAATCGATCATGATCTCGTTCACCTAAAGTAAGGTTCTCGGTCAATGCATACAGGTTGTTGGGTAAACCGGAAAAGAAACGTTACATTGTTGTTCGACCAGTACAAGAGGCCGCCGATCGGCGTAAAGACGATGCCAATGATGAAAAAGGTTGGTAATGCAGTATGGGGAGTAAGGACAGGTTGCCATGCTGGGAGTCGTTGTTGTCGAAAGGCACCATCTGCAGAGGCCGATTAGAAGCATAGCAGTAAGAGAGACAGAAAGCTGAAGAGAAGGCCAAGGAATTAAGCGTTTACCCATGGGTTTCCGGGATTTCTTTGGAGATGCCCCGTCATTATCCGTCATCTTGTTAGTGGCAACAACAGAGATCAGGTCAGGTACAGAAACCGCTAGCAGGGCATAATCACGGGCCTCAGCCAATCACGTCCGTCAGCTCCAAAGCCGCGGGCAGGCTTGCCTTCTCTGGTTAACTCTTAAAGCCAGTGCCAGGTAATTTTCACCTTTCCACTAATTCGACGATCTCAGGGGCATACAGAGATTGATGATAGCTTATTAAAGCTGACTGACAATGATTGACAGTATTCTTGTATTTGCTCCGAATTCCCTCGATCCCTTTCCTGACAAAACGTCATTATTAACAAAACATCATTTACTTGCTAGCTACGCTTATGTATATGTTTATTCAACCTGTAGTCTTAACCAAAGAAGGCATTCTGAGTTACCGAGCAGGCAGGCGTGCTTGACAGAAGCCACAGACACGGCGAAGTCATAATACGGTTTCATTCTCACGAATGAGAGAGCGAATAGCTTCCCGCTTTTAAAAGGAGGGTTTCGGGAAACTCTGGATGTTGTGCAACAACGGAATAACTGCCCAATGTGAGAAATAAACCTTTTCTCTTTTCCCCCCCTCTTTCTTTATTGGGCCGACCCACAATATGCTGCAGCGGATTGCGGATACGGAAGAGACTTTAGAGGTCTTTCTTTCCAAGGAGCATGACGAAACACGAAAGGCATTGTTTCGAAACTACGAAAAGGCGATCGTCAAGCAACCGAGCATTGCCTGGTTTTACAAGGAAAACCACGAACGGCAGACGTTGGAGCACGTTCTGGCGATGAAAGCCAAATACGGACGACTGGATAAGGCTTGGATGGGAGTCTGGGAGGTGCTCGAGATCATGGATGGCTTGGTGGACGACGCCGATCCAGATTCACATACCTCAGAATTCGTGCACGCGATCCAGACAGCAGAGATCGTTCGACGAGACGGCCAGCCTCGATGGCTTATTCTGACGGCTCTGATTCATGACCTTGGGAAACTCCTTTACTTTATGGGCGAACCACAGTGGACTGTAACATACTTTCTAGTTTGACAAATCCACGGCACATCTTATGATCTGACCCAGAAACTTTTGTAGGTCGTTGGGGACACATTTCCTGTGGGATGTCGCTACGCAGACAAGATCGTACACCGGGAGTTCTTTGCCAACAATCCCGACTTTTACGACGCTGTCTATTCTAGCCCCTTTGGTATCTACAAGCCCCACTGCGGCTTAGACAAGGTTCACCTAAGTTACGGCCATGATGAGTACATGTACCAAGTCTGTAAAAAGTATCTGCCACCGGAGGCCCTGTTCATTATCCGGTATCACTCGTTCTATGCGTGTCATACTGATGGCGAATACGCGTGGATGCTCAGCGGCAAGGACGTCGAAATGATGAAGTGGCTCAAGGCTTTCAGTCATTATGACCTCCACTCTAAAGCTCAGGAGCTGCCTGATCTTGATCTTGTCAAACCTTACTATCAGGAACTCATTGCAGAGTACTTTCCGCCCAAGATTGGGTGGTAGTTTGGTTTATTGACATACGTAATACCAAATGTACATATGGAAGCCTGTTTTCACTGCGTGTCCATTGTTGCCATTAGAGACTCCGCCCAAACATTGTCCTCTGTTCCTTTAACCTATCTGACTTCTCTATAAGCCGCGTCGAATCGGCTGAACATTTATTCGACAGTCCACGCATTACCATTTGCAATCCATACAGAAGCCTAGGCAGGGTTTTCCCAACTAACAACAGATAGAAAGAAACATGGCAAACGGTCCGCAGACATTTACGATTGGTACACGGCGATCGCAGCTGGCAATGATACAGACGCACATTGTTCGGGATGCACTCGCCAAAGTCTATCCTGATTACGAGTTCAAGATTGAAGCCATGGCCACGACGGGCGACAAGATTCTCAATGTGGCGCTGAGCAAGATTGGCGAGAAGTCGCTGTTCACGAAGGAACTCGAAGTCGCGCTTCAGGACGGTCGTGTGGACTTTGTTGTCCATAGCCTAAAAGATCTCCCAACGACGCTACCCCCTGGGATGTTCCTTGGCGCAGTGATGGAGCGCGAAAACCCAAACGACGCCTTGGTGCTTTCGCCACGCTACGCTGGTCATACGCTCGCAACGCTCCCGGAAGGCTCGGTGGTTGGTACCAGCAGTCTTCGTCGTGTAGCTCAGTTGAAGCGCCGATACCCCAAACTTGTCTTTAAAGATGTGGTAAAGAAGCTGCAAATGGGAAAAGGGGAAAAAGGGATTTGCTCAAAACGTTTTCTTTTATTCGTTACCTTGGCTCTAGCGTGGCAACTTGTAAGTGAATCCGTCAGACTCGTGGAACCGAGGAGCAGTGGGTCTAAGTCATATGTATCTATAGAAATACACGTCTCGCCAAATTGGATGACCCAGACGGCGAATACGCTGCCATTATTTTGGCAGTAGCAGGACTCACTCGATTAGGCATGAGCGACCGGATCGCGCATATTCTGGATCCCTCGGACTGCCTTCATGCAGTATCGCAAGGCGCTCTAGGTATCGAATGCCGCGAAGACGACGAGCGTGCCCGGGCATTACTCGAAGGACTTAATCATCCTGAAACCCGAATCATGTGCATCGGTGAACGCGCCATGATGCGTACTCTGGAAGGTGGTTGCAGTGTTCCGATCGGCGTCAACTCAAGGATCGAGAACGAAAAGCTTCATCTTCGTGGTTTGGTCGCAAGTCTGGATGGACAGCAAGTGGTAGAATACGAAGACAACATATCGCTCGACGGTTTGGAGACGCTTCACGAAAAAGAAGCGGCAGCCACAGAGCTGGGTCGACGTGTGGCGAACAAGATGATTGATTTGGGCGCTGGTGCCATTCTGAAAGAACTTGCTCATTAGAATCAGGACACTTGGACAACGATTTGCTTCTGGATTGGTAGATTCCCTTGTGTGCAAATGAAAAACAGCTATATACATGGTTATACTTAATGGTATATCTATCGCTCCGATGAAGGTGTGGGAGAGGGGTTTCATTTTCGGTTCTTGGATATGGTGGTTAACCAAGCGGACGGATTTCGAACAAGTTTGGAGGATGTGGATGGAGCAGGTTGTATCCTTGCGGGGTTCTTTGGTGGAGGAGGAGGAGGAGTAGAAGAGCGCGGCGCGGAAGGAGCTACATATGGAATGGAGACTCCCGCAAAGGCAGCACCACTGTACTGCTGTAGCAATTTTGAAAGCGGTTGATAGGTTGTTGAAGAGCTAGGTTCGACTTTTACGGCCGTTTGCTGCTGTCCCGCAACGGTAGTACCAGTATACTGCTGTAGCAATTTGGAAAGCGGTTGATGGGCTGTTGACGAGCTTGGTTCGGCTTTTACAGCGGTCTGCTGCTGCTGCTGCTGTTGCTGTTGCTGTTGTTGTTGCTGCTCTTGTAGCTGTTGCCGGGTTGCTTGGTTACGCTGCATCATCTTTTTCGCGTTGATCATGATTCGTAGAGCGCGAATCTGGAGCGAAGGGCAGTTGGCCAAGGTAGCAGTCTCATAAATCATGGGTGCCGTGGACATTTGGAGCATCTGGTGAAGTGAATGGACCGTCAACTGTTTGAGACGAGGGATATCAAACAGTTCCGACAGGATGAGGAGGCGAGACAGAACGTGAGGCTGATGCTGCTGGACAGTCGCGAGATGGTCGGTATAGATGAATTGGAGAAATCCTATCAGAATGTCGTAGGTGTCCGGAAACGTCAGCTGGTACGATACATTGCAATCTGGATCCGCGAGTTTTTTGGGTGACAGCAGAGGTGCAAGGCGATAGTGTATGGATGGCCAGCGTCGGGCGAGTATCGATGAATTAGCTCGCATTTGGCGCTGATCAACCGTGATAATAGTGAGGTCCGACAGAGCTGGATTATTCAGAAGCGATAGGCCTGCTTCATGCAGTAGACCCTGGCCGTACGTCAGCAAGGGCGGCTTATAGATCCCAAATGCCTCAGTGTCTACCGTGATCATGTAGTTAAAGTGCGTGATGCGTTGCATGTGATCGTCCTGTATTGACCGTTCCAGGTGACCGAAAACAAGCAACTGGTTCCGATCTTCATACAGCAGTCCGCGTAACCACGATCCTTGTGCGAGCAGTGGTCCGGCATCCAGTCTCGTCCATGCCATGGATACGACATTTAGTGCCCAAATATGAAATTGCTGGCTTTCAGGAGTGATGCATGGTCCAACCACAAGAAAATAATGTCCATAGGCAAATGCGGAAGGAGATCGCAACGCGGGAGGCGTTTGCTGCCTGCCGTTCGCCAAAGCCGCGCTATGGTCTGCGACGTCGATCAGCTGGCCTTTGGATGATATCGTAATTTGGTGTAACGTCCTTCGCAAATCATTGAAATTGTAATTCGAGTAAGCAAAAACGGTCGAGACTGTTGTCCTCTGGCTTGCCAGGCCATCTTCATCCTCATATTTATCAATGGGCGAACTAGGATAAGGTGAAGAAGATCGAGTTGACGGCGTCACGGTAATTGAGACGGGAGAAATTGCGGTTGCGGCAGTACGGTAGGTGCAATAATGCGCGTTTGTCGGGAACGGTGGACGCCAAAGGTTTCTCTTCAAGTCGTAAACCTGAATCTCGTCGATGTATCCAATGCCGATGTCTTGACCTCCGAGCACTATTAGTTTGTCATTCGATATGTTGGCAATATGCGAGTACCGTGACCTTGGTGGATGTTCTGATTGTGATATTTGTAGGTGCTCCCAGCACAGTTTCCTGCCACTGTCTTCAATACGAAGCGCGAAAAGATCATTCAGCGAGCGCAGACCGGTTGGCGATGCAGGGCTAACTGTCAGGCCGCCAAAGAACACGATCCTGTTGCCGTAACTATTAGCTGAATGAAAGTAGCGCGGAGGTGGTGGAGCGTTGGTTGGGGATATGCACGTCCAGGTCCTCGTCGTAAGTGACAGCACGTAAACCTTATTCAAGACCTCGGTAGACGCTTTTACTCGACCTCCGAACAGGTACAGTTTATCGCCCATTATGGTCGTCGAGGCACCGATAAGTGGCGGAGGGACATCGCCTGTACTCCGATAAAGCTTGGTTGTAAGGTCTGCAATGGATTTGGAAGTACTCATAGGACCTTTCGCGTTCGGCGAACGGGGGGGCAAACAGGAGAAAAGGGACGCAGAGTGAGAGAGCGTGGTGAAAAATCTTTAGCTGGCCGACAATGGCTGTTCAACCAGTAGCCCAAAAATGGTTACGATGATCATGGCTGAGCAACATTCTGTGTTCAACCACAATGCACCACTTTTAAAAGAGTGGCGTTTTTCTTTTCCTTCGCTGCTCTTTTCGTATATGTTACCGAATATGAAAATAGTTACCCGGAAAAGCTATTAGTGTCTTCTTTAGGAAATGCGTACACTGTCCGAGTCGCAGTAATGTTGCTTGGTCAAGAATGACAGAGCGAAAGACACCCTGCTGGTATTATATTAATCGAGGAGAGACTGAGGTCTTCTTAACTGCGTTGGCAAAGGATAAGCGGCTTTTCATGATTATTGCAGCGTAGGTTTGCTCTTCGCGTCACAGAACACGGCGATAAATTGCATCAATCGCTCCAACTATTTTGCAGGATAAAGGGCCTTCGGTGCGTATCCATGGCTGCAAAGTGAACACATAGAGCCTGAGGCAATTCCCTGTATTGTCGGAGAAGGTGATAACTACCACCGCCAGTGGCGGATAACGCCAATCTGGTAGGACACCCAGATAACCTGCAGCTTCTATCCGATTGACACTACCGTTTGATGGCGCCGATTGTGCTGCTTGGAAGAACGTAGGTGAGTGTTGATTGGTACCTTGGCCCTCACAGGTACTATGGCAATAAATGCGCTATATATATATATATATATATATATATATATCTTGTCTCGGAAAATGCTTGTGGTGCTTTCTCTATGGAAACAGAATTATGTAGTGGAAAGGTGGCTATGAATATAGGTCCTAGTCAGAAAAATAGCATCGCACGCATTTCCAAAATCAAAGAGCTACCCGACATTTTCTATGACATGGGTTCAATCTCATTCCAGCTGGCATCAATGGATGAAGCTTTGTTGTCTCGACTTTGTCATTGCAAGAACGAAAACGGTTGTCAAACTGGGTCAAGTTATGAACAAGGTTAAAACCTGATTTCCATTGGTTCCACTTATGGCAATGATATCTATCACTGAAGCAAAGGGACAAAGGGGGGCCATAGCCAGCACGGTGTACATCCGGAAGGTCATGCCAAGAAGATGCTTATTAATACAGTGGTCGTAGATAACGTTAGAGTCATGGATATCCTGCGACATTTGGTTCGTCATCATGTTTTGCGGCGACTCGCTTCCTGTTTCTGAAAAGCGCTTATATCTCGACGCGGTGGCATGCGTGTCTGCTTTTAAAAGCCTTTTAAAGAAAATGTACAAGCCAGGGAGCTGATATCGTCAGATATCTTGTTTTGGACAGAGAGTAGCAAGTACTCTTGGAAATGGATTAATAATTGGGTGTTCTGCATGGCAATCTCGGGCTCATCCGTTTCCATGACTGTAGATTAAACTGAGACAAAATTTTGGCGCAGAGTGAAATGGACGCGCGCTTGTAAAGTATACCGCGGATGAATTGTTCCCTCGGACCATGTTACTCAGTGTTCCACTTTGATGATTAGTATGGTGCCGTCGGATTCGGCGATCCCTTTTCCCGGGTAAGCGAAGCGGCGACGCAGCCAGCATAATTCACATGCTTTTTATTTTCTGTTTTTGTTTCTCTTGGGCCACTTTCACAGACTTAAACTCCTGTTCCTTGCATGTTTGATTGTTGGATACCTACTCAGCCCTTTTGCTTTTGCCTATGACGATACGTGCCCTGATCTGAGAGATAGATAGACAGCAAAGCCCAGCGGGGCAATATTTTTCCATTTCACGAAGTTTTCAGGTGGATGGATCTCCGATAGGGTTTGAAGGGTGCGCCGTCGAGATATAAAAGCGAAGAACATTCTGATCTCTTCGGATCAAAAAACCTTCGAAACACTTTCTTTTCTTCCCTTTTCCCCGGCTTACAAATGTCGAAGAACTTGGAGGCGGAGAGGATGAACTCTCCAACCAGCACCGTACCGTTTGACGACAATGAGCTGACGTTGGTGCCAGCACACCATGTTGATCTGGAAAAAGCGAGTTCCAAATTGGAGGACAACAACGAAAAACGTTCAGAGAATGATGGCAGTATGCTCGGACTTGAGAGGATAACGACAACACATACACGTAATTCTTCGATGCAAATAATCTGGATTTGATCTCGTGATCTGCTCACAACAGCGACAACGATAGGCATGGATGAGGCCAGCATTATCGAACCGCCACCTGAAAATCTTTCGGAATCAATCCCAGATGGAGGATACGGCTGGTACCGAATCGCATTTTTGCATAATGAAATGTCCCTGATTTTCGGATGGACTCATGATTTGTGCATTACCGAACCTTAGGGCGGTTGCGGCGGCAGGCTTTCTTAGCAATTTTGTTATGTTTGGAACTGCATCCATTTGGGGCAAGTAAAAGATGCATGCAGACGTCGGGGAGCTTCTCCCGAAATTTTTCTGAAACTTAAAGTTAACCTAGATCTTTCTCGTCTTTTTTTTCGTAGGTGTCTTTTACCAAGCATATGCTACGTCGATCTTGCAAGGAAAAGCAACTACAACACAACTTATGGCGGTTGGATCCGTCACCAACATTGCCCTGAATATCTTCTCGCCCCTGGGTACTTTGCTGGTCCGCTTCGGGACTCGATTCACGTTTGCTTTTGGATCGATCTTGATGTGTCTCGGTATCATTCTGAGCGGGCTAAGTAGTCAAGTTTGGCACCTTTTTCTCACACAAGGTCTACTTCTTGGTTTGGGTGCTTCCTTTGTGTACATGGCAAGTATAAAGCAAAATGCTCAAGTGTAGTTTTCTTGATCTAATCCAAAGAAACTCAAGGCAGTGGCGTCGGTGATCCCTCAATGGTAAGAAAGAAACTATCCACGAAACCTGGCCAATGGCTGTTAAACTTGAAGTTCTTAGGTTTTCTACTAAAAGAGGTTTTGCCATGGGCATCTGTTCAGCAGGCACTGGATTAGGAGGTCTTGCTCTTAGTCCAATGGTACGGAAAAGAGACTTATAATAGTAATAATTCATCCTGACGGCGATCGCGTAGGCCCATTCTTTGATCCAGAAATATGGCATTCCATGGGCATTCTATATCATCGGCTTAATGGCTTTCGGCATCTGTGTCATTGGTACAATTATAGTGAAAGACCGTTTACCCAGGTCTTACCTCAAAGCGCAGCCGATCCGATTTCCTATACGATGGTCTTTGTTCAGAGATGTGGACTTTGTTCTCTGGCTGGCGGGTGCTATGATTGCCTTGGCAGGATACTTTCCGCCCTTGTTTTACATACCTAGTAAGTGCCCAATTCTTTTCCGTTTGCTTCTCCGTTTATACTAAGTGCTTGATGTTCAGGATACGCGGCTTCGATTGGTGTCAGCTCGTCCGATGCTTCCAACATTTTGGCTGTCTTGTGTGCGATGAATGCCATTGGACGGCTGTCATTGGGTTTCGTTGCTGATCGGATAGGGCGCTTGAACATGTACATTATTACCGCCATGCTGTCCGGTCTTTATTGCTATGTATTGTGGCCTTTTGCCAAGAGTTTTGGCGTATTACTTGCATTTGGCATCTTGTGGGGCTACACTTGTGGCATCTATTACGCTTTGGTAAGTTGTGCTAGGACATAGAATAGGCGAGATTCTAAACCGCTGCTCTTTGCGCGCTCGGTAGGCTGCACCTATCACTGGTAACATTGTGGGAATGGACAGGCTGTCGGCTGGATTATCGACGCTGTTCATTTTCAGCGCTATCTCTGCTGTAAGCGCGCCGATCGCGACTGAGATACAGAACGCTACACCGGATAATGGCTTCATTGGGGTCCAAATGTTTTGTGGCTCGCTGTACATGTGCGGCGCACTCATCTGCTTGTGTCTCAAGGTCAGAAAGACCAAGTCTCTGTTTGCTGTCATCTAATGCAGCAAAAAAGTATATCAAGATTCTCACAAAGAGATATCACCAAGAGCTATTACACATTAATCATAATATGATAATAATAATAATAATAATAATAATAATCGTCAAACTTTTAGTGTTAGAACTTACATGTACCAGAGCTTCTTTTTTACTCTCCTAGTCCCTTTCTGTTTTTGCATGTAAACTAAAGATTTTGTCTGTTCAATAATACAATTTCATTTCAATAGAGTATACCTCGCTTTCAAAGAAACTGATGGAGGAGATCTAAGCCTTCACGTTTAGCAGAATAGGATGTCGTTGCGAACAGCACTGTAAGCAGGTAGCCATAGATGTCCTTTTTTGCACTCATCATCTGTATAGGTTACGATGACATTGGCATACCATATAGCAAATACGCTCAAGGACAAATGATTCGCGTCGTTGCCCACTATAGAGGCAATATAAAGGCAAAGGAAATCGAACTGACTTCATCAATTCGTGCATCAGTTGAGGCGGGTAAAAAGGGCAATTCCACACTAGCTACCGAGTTCGTTTCTATCCGTGATACGGCGGTGATTATGCAGCCAAGAAAAAACATGCCACAACTGGGAGACATTCCCTGTACGGCAAAGTCCCACTGTACATTAGCCTACAACGCGCGTCTTCATTTCTGGAAATTTTCCTGATCTGTGAATGCATATGCGATTATAATCGGCTCCAACTATCAATTCAGAAAGCAACATATGCAATGCTATGATAGCTCTCAGCCAACGTCCGTAATAGGGTAAGAAGGCTCTCTTTGATGATGAAAAAAAGGCAAATAAAACTAAACTTTGCGTCAGGTGAGACGACAGGTTTCGAAAACAAACAAAAGCTCACTGACTATGACAATGCTGTTCGTCAATGTATCGATTAATCTCATGAAAGGAGATATTAAAAACTTCGGCCTATTGTCAAATAAATTGAGCGGTTATAACGCGTCTGTACGTAATTAAGTTCCATGCGCCTGACCTTTACATGTAATCAGCTTCGAGTGTAAATTAGGGTGCCAAGGTATGAGAAGCAGCAATAGAAACGTCTTTTACTGCTGAAAGAAGCATTCGCCCTCACGCAAGATGATCCGGGCGTCGTCTTTAAAATAGTTTCGTTGACATTTGAATAATGTTTCGAGGACTTTGTTTGACCTGTTTCGTCAGTATCCATATCGAGTACTAAGTAGATACGGTCTCAGGAACACGAAAGTCATTCATTCCTTCCGTAACGCGTTTGACGTTGGAGAACAATCGTTAGTTCCGTCGCACTGTTCTATGCAGAAAACGTGACACACTAGTTCCTTTTTCCCTTAGATTCTGTGATAATAGCAAAACTAGTGACGAGCCGACATGAATAACACCACCACACGAAACACGAACTGAAAAAGCATATTCATCTAGGAGAAGGCGAAATCACCGAGACTTTTTCATTTGCTTGATGACTCTCACGCAAAGATCAGCATGATTTGTGAAATGTTATATGCGGTGCCCTCAGTTATTTCACCTTTTTTCAGGAACCCGTGCGAAAACATAGGCAAAGATTCACCACTGTAAGCTGATTCATATAAATTCAACCCTCAGTTATTTCATCTTCGAGAAGGGACCTGACGGGTGCGAATTAAACCGGGGACCACTGTATACGTGGTAGTGGATAAAAGAATAATCAAAAAATTCAGAGGTGCATAAGCGACAACCAGATAAATTCAATCTAATAGGATATTTACCGGATTCTGCCAGAAGGTTAGAGAAGCAAAGCGACCGCTCGAAACGTCTTAAGAACACCAGCGTACCTCTATTTTCGTCCAAAGCACAAATGGATAGACTTTGATGAATGGCATGCTCCACTCAATAATCGAGGCAGCAGGCTTGTAACCTGCGCAAATCACGCGCGTTTTTTGGCGCAGACCTGCAACGTTAAATGGAGGTAAAAATAAATCCGTGATGGTTTTGGGCAACCGTTCCATTGTTCTTGCCCGGTTCGGACATTGATTTCGGAGCTTCTTGAAACATCCAGCAGGGATTTAAGAGAAAGATGTTTAAAAGCAGGCACTTGATTCTCTTTTCCCCCATAGTCCTGTTCTGGGTTATATGTACAAATAAGGGATGGGTATACTTGTACGAGCTGGAAGCTATCTGTGGCAGTTGTCAAGGTTTATAGGACCAGGATTCATGATAGCGGTGGGATAGTGAGTGGTGACATCCGAGGCATATTACGATGATGACAGTGGGGTGCGTTGAAGGTTAACTACTTTACATGTACAGCTTGGACCCTGGTAATTGGGCAACAGATATGGAGGGCGGATCACAGTTCGGCTACCGTTTATTGTTCATCGTTCTCTTGTCAAACATCATTGCAGTCTTTCTCCAAAACCTGACGATCCGTCTTGGTACGGTGACAGGACTTGATCTGGCTTCTATCTCTCGACGATATTTTCCACGCTATCTCAACTTACTTTTATACGTGTTGGCCGAGATCGCCATCATTGCGACAGACTTGGCAGAGGGCATTGGTAGCGCTATAGCCTTGAATCTTTTATTCCCCCGCCTACCGTTGCCGGCCGGAGTAGCGATCACTGCCGTCGATGTGTTTATCATCCTATTGTTTTACAATGAAGACGCTACGGATAGCGACGCATCGTCCGCGGACGGAACAGCTTCGATGCGGCTCGTACGGTGTTTCGAGATCTTTGTGATGATGCTGGTTGCTGCAGTCGGCATATGCCTTACCATCATTTTAGCTTACTCAGACGTTCGGGCTGTAGACGTCTTGAAAGGGTACGTGCCGTCCAAGGAGATATTCAGCGACCCACAGTGTCTGTACGTAGCGATTGGCATGATCGGCGCCACAGGTATGTAGATACAGACTTTGAATGGCATCTCTCGCTGATGCATTGACTTTTTTCTGTTATACCAGTCATGCCACACAATCTGTACCTCCATTCCTTTATTGTGCAAGCGCGATGTCGTGAATGGCGATCTCATCGACCTCAAGTGACCCAAGTTGAGACGGGAGAAGAAGAACGGACGGCGTGGAAGATCAAGAAGGCAGTTGCGTCAGAAAAGACGACGACGGAAAAACGGCAGGCCACCGTGGTAGTGAAAGAGCTGGTCGACACGGAGCGGTTACGCACGTTTCTTAATTCCGCAGTGCGGATCAACTTACACTACGGCTTCATTGATCTACTAGTTGCGCTGATATTTGCATTCTATGTCAACAGTGTGATTCTGGTCGTGGCTGGAGCCAACTTTTATTATGGATCAGCGTCGCAGAGGCAGCAAGTACAGGACCTGTTTAGTGCTCACGACTTGCTAGCGCAGTATCTCGGGCCAGCTGCGGGGGTGGTATTTGCCTTGGCGCTTTTGTGCTCCGGTCAGTCTTCGACGATCACCGCTACTCTCGCAGGCCAAGTCGTCATGGCAGGGTTCCTAGGTATGACGACGCGTCCTTGGATACGACGTATAGTAACGCGACTCGTCGCGATTGTTCCGGCGCTTGTGGTTGCTTGTGTCGCTGGACGCTCTGGACTGAGCAATCTTTTGGTGGCGAGTCAAGTGGCGCTCAGCATCCAGCTGCCGTTCGCGGTTGTGCCGTTGGTGATCTTTACCTCGTGGAAAAACGTGATGAAGCTTGAGCTGGTTGTTGAGAGCCGTGAGAATCAGAGCACCAATAGCTGCCGATCGATACCCTGGTTAGACCGGATCTTTCCACGTATACCATCAGTCAATTTTATCGAGTTTTGCAAAATGGCACTGGGACTCGTGCCTCGTAAACCTTCCATGAGCGAAGAAACCGAAAGCAACACGGCATCCGTTATTTCCGACAACTCAGTGCTTTTGAGCGAATGGCCAGAGCCTATATTTTATCCCAACGGATGGGTTACGATGATTGTCGCTTTCGTGATCGCCCTGCTTCTGCTTGGTTTGAACATATACCTTGTTGTATCGTTAGCTATGGGACAAGGTTAACCGTCATACTCTCTAGCCAACCACTTAACCATCGTTTGCTTTACATGTATAGCAATTTCGACTGTCATTGTTCTTTTACTAAACCATTATCAAAATAAATTAATGTATTACTAGTATGACTGAAAGCGCCTTTTGATTGAACCGAACTTTTGTTTGCTTCTGCCAAGACGGCTCCACTGTACTATCCGGAGGACGCTGCCTATGCGCCTGACGTTACTAAAATTCAACTAATTGGCGAGCGATGCT
>JSYX01000313.1:0-36883 GCA_000787465.1 Thermomucor indicae-seudaticae
TCCTTACCATATGGCAGCGTAAAACATGTTTCTCATATGCGTAATGTTTAATCGTATGTTAGCGCAAATTCGGCTTGCAGTTGATGTAAAATGAATTTCGAGTGACGCAAATGTTCAATCAATAAACAGTATTTCGATTGGTGTTTTTCTCAAACGTGTGTGCGGAGGTCACGTGTATCTGCGAAAAGGGCACACTCCGAAACGGGTTGTCTGTAGACCTGGCGCACTCCGAAACGTGCATCCGTAGACCGGGCGTATTCTGCGCAATGGACACCGTACAATCTTTTGCACAGCAAACTAATCTGGCTACTTTACTGGGTCTCCATCTGGTATAAATGCTGAACAGAAAGGCATGCTACAGTATAAGGTTGACGAGAAAGTTGGCGGGAGTGCGTAGGGTCTATCGCTATTTGGTAGTCTGGCATCTTGTCCTGTTTACAACTTACCCATCTACTTTTTCGGCATTTGGGCATACAATTACCATGAGTCCAATGCTCCTATTAAAACGGTACCTGCGCTTGCGTGTTTTTAATGTTTTTGGTGGACGAGGGACTAACCTACGAGAATATACACTAGTTCACTGGAGTCTTGGCACTAAGTATCTTTTTGGATGTGATATGGTTCATCTTGCATGGTTCCAACCCACAACAAGAAAGCGGGTTTACCTTTGCCATGGTGTAAGTCTGCCTATTTTCTGGAAATGTGAGAAGTTAATAACTCAATTGGAGAAAACAGGATGAACATTATTAGCTTGATTGGCAAGGTAAAGCTGTGAAATGCAAATGATGGCTAACGATACTTATCTGATATTGTAAATGCAAGCCGATAACTGTACTCTCTGGTATCAACACTATTCAAAGTCGTGGTGATTCGCTGCATGTGGGAGGTAAAAGGGTTTCCGCCTCTATCGTCACGTATAAACAATCTGTGAAAAAGGCTCATGGTTTGGTTTGGTTGAAGGTTGGTCAGACGCTCCTGGTGCATTTCCCGGCGCTTATCAGCCTGTTCGAGATGGTAACAATGAAGAATACGCGTAAACCAGCTTCAGCCAGTTTGTTGCTGTGGAGATATACACAGCAAGCGCTCTCTCTATATATATCCAAGGCATTTGCATGGCAACGGATCCTCGATGTCATTTCGTAAAACATCGGTCTCTTTTTTCTGTAAAATCCATTATTACTGTATAAAGTGAACTTTTGCTGCTTCCATGAGACGAAGCAGAGTTTCTGGTCCAGTTATTGTTACTCCATTAGAATAAAATACGGTAACGGCGTCACGTAGATTGGGTACAAACTGTAAACTATACAGTTAACAGTTTTATTCTCAGTGTAATGACAACTGTAACTTTGAAAGGGTGACATCGGCAAGCTGAACATCAAAAGCGCCAAGTCCTGCAGTCCCCTCCCCCTTGGCAACTTGGCTTGGAAGAAGAAAAGGGGCGGAAAATGAGCCGGGCCAAAAATAGAGAGAGAATGACGTTGTTGGTGTAACGGAAATTATCTGATCTTGGAGCATGCCTAAACTTTCTTAGAAACTTGCTCGCCCAATGACGAATGATTCGGAAATCGTCTCATTGACCTCCGAACTCGTCTTCTGCATCCGCTTCATCGTCGTCTTCGACGGTCAAAGGTGGCGGATGTCCTCAATATCGTCTAGTCATCTGAACGGACGCGGATCGAAATCTCTATTTGTCTGCATGTCATTCATTGCGATGCGACGGATATTCTGACTTGCATTCAGGTCGTGATCCAAAAGCTGGGGAGTGTTAATGGGTATCCAGTATATCTTCCGCTGTTTCTTACAGTAGTATGACATTGAAGGCACCATTTCATAGGATAGACTCAGAGACCGCTATTCAAATTATTGTCAGTGTGATTCATTTGCTTACTTGACTTTCCTCAAGCATAACGTTCTCTGTCAGGACAGGTTGAACTCCAGTTCAGGGGTGCTCCATCTTCATCCAGGCACCATTTCCTCGGGTAAATTCTTTGAAACTTTTCGCGGAATAACCGCACAAATCCCTTCCTTTTCCGCTATATCTAAGCAATTGGCATAAGGAAGACTGATCGCTAATCGAAAACTTGTGATCACAGCGCAGAGGTACGATATTTCTGAGCGGAACAAGCTCTGAGTCACAAGTGGAGCAGAGGCTACTGGTTCCGTATTCGTCAACCAGAACAACAACACTTCTTGCTCGTAGCGTCTGAAAATTCATACCAACTGTGCTCTGGTTTGAGGCACTGCATGCGAAGGTCCGTTTGCGCCAGGTACAATGGAGGGTCGGCTTGTCAATCCTTGTATATCAGGCAAATGACACATTTGCGGGCAAAGAAGCGCGTCAACGTTGACCAACAGCATATAGCCTAGCATGTGCCTTTCCAGGATCGATTTCAACGATTCGCCTCTGCTGCAAGCGGAGTATATCCAGCCTTTGGGGCTTCTTCGAGAGGCGGTACATGCCACGTTGCCAATCTGTCATGTCAACGTTCCTAGGAAAGTATTTGGCTTCGGCCAAGCTGTTCAGCAAACACCCTACGATGCATTCGAAGTCAGCCGGACGACAGATGAATTAACGACATCGACGTACCATTTCCCAAAGTTGTCAATGGGGGCAGAAGATGAACTCTTAATCGTAGAGATTGAACGTGATAAATCCGGTGTACATACTGTGTTGAAAGTCTATTCGTTTTATCGCGCTCAGTACGTTCTTCTTCCATGATTGCTTCAATCCTTGCCTGCGGCGTATCGCTGTCTTCTCTTAGCAAGTGAATTCAATTTCGAAAAGCTACTTGAAAAAGACTCCTTTCAGAGCAGGTCCACCATTCATGGCTTCATTTCAAGGAGGAAAGGATTTCGTTGCCTTGGTCGTATGTGTTGCCTCTATTATAGTTTGCCTGGTTCAGCATAACAGCTAGTATGGTGTCGGTAGTAGATACTTACCATTATAGCTGGCAGGGCTGTAAAGTTGACACCTTGAGCCTTATGTGCAAGACGACATGCTCAGTATAAAACGTAGATATGGATTGGGCAATGCTGCTTGACCCTTTAAATTTGGTATCACTGTCCACAACGTGCTAACAAAATCTTCAGCTTCATCATCTACAAATCCGCTAATATATCTTAATGTATTTGCAGGTCAGAACCTCGATATCGATGCCTTGAAAGCAGTTCTCAAAATGTGCATAATACAAGCTAAACTGATGGATAAGTTTGCTGTCACGGAATTTCCCATGATATTTTGTCATTTATAACCACAGTAGTCATTGAACTGATGCATTTGACCAAAGGAGATCACCTTCCACACGACGTCCTCGGGAGCGTTCACCAGTGTCGGGCGGAGCGAGAACCCGACAATCATTACCGGCGACGCGATAACGCGATTCCTTAGACCGACTGACTGATCTCCACTGATCATCAGTTCAGTCGTCGTGTTCCAAGGCCCATTGGAACCGCCTCACTTTCTGCATCGGTGTCAAGTGAGGCCGGAGTGCAAGCCGATGCTGTACACATCCTTGCGAAAGGCATTGAGCGAAACACTTACACCCGTTGCACAAAAACTTGCATGGTGGACGGGAAGTGGTACACGCGGATTCCGGCGAATATTAAGCTGAATTGCTTGGAGATGCCGTCTAGAGACTTTCTTGGTCGTCTCCTTCTTAAGAAGACGATCTGTGGTCGTCTGGCATCTTCCTATGAATCATACCGACTTGTCATAAAGCGACGATTGCCATGCGTTATTCAGAAGTAAGCTTCCTTCTGGAAGGGCGGCTGTTGGTAACGTCTTCGAGAGGACCATAGCGGGAATGTTGAAGCTTACTCGAGCGGAGTTCATCGCACTGCATAAAAACGTCGATCCGAATACATGCGAAAACGCATGGTCTGCTATTCCCGGCATTTCCATCTAACTTTTGCATGCGCAATTAACGGAGATAGCCCAGCAAAAGGGGAGTGTACGTCTTGATAGCATTATGTCAGTACAAAGAAGACTGCGCCTCATAGGAGTGTCCTTTTTTTAATGTTTTAACCGACAGGGACCAATAGGAGTTTAGTTTAAGGGTGAGTTATCCAACCGATTGTTTCCGTCATGACAATGGTAATAGATTGTTTACGAACGTAATTCAATGTCGAAGAAGAGAATTTAAAGTTTGGTCACAAAGGTCTGAGAACAAGAAGTGTACATAGTCTGTCTAACAAACAATAGCTATATATGAGCTTAGAAGGGATCTAACGTATCCAAAGATGACTTTGACCGAAGAATATGACAAGATGTCCGAGTTTCTATAAAAGTTGAAAGAACAAGTTAACCATTGTTAAGGACCAAGAACGCGCCAGACTATATTTCGTTTCTTGGCAAGCTGACAACTTCGAACTCATTCGCATCATTTGCAGCAAATTTACACACGGATCAATCAAGAATTGGGGTGAATTTCCCTGGAATGGAAGTTATTTTTAGCCTTAACTTTGTCCCGCCAAAAAAAGACGTCGAGTTGTGTAACAACTGATCGGCAATACTGCTATTTTTAGTCCAGCTGTTGTGGGGCCGAGTATATAAAGGAACGACCAAAAATTGTTCATTCCTGCAAATTTCTACATAACAATGTCTGTCATTGCTACTTATCCTCCAAACGTTGTACTCCACACTCCTCCTTCTCCTCCTTCGCCTTCTATCTGCTCCAGTAATAATAAGAAACGGAAACGTTCGACTTCTCTTCGAGTTCGATTCTGCTTGGAACAAACACGAATAGCCTACACTTACTCCCAATCGGATTACGACCGAAGCGGCCTCTTTCCAGTAGTCGATACCGAAAAAGTAGTTCTTACTGTTTCTGTTGTCGCATCTCCTATCCAACAAGGTACCCCAACAACCCCTGTTACCGACAATAAGCCAATCAAAAAGTTGCAACGCCCTCCACGTCTCACAATCGACACCACCAATATCGAGGGCCCATTGTTTTTTACCAGCTTGACTACCAATCATCAAAAGCAGAAGCCACATGGTGACGAAGAAGAAGATGAACACCAAGACGCTCAAACGATCGAAAACACAAAGCGCAATCGCCGGGTCGAATAAAAAAAGACCTTCTCATAAAGCATCCTTGTACATAACCAATCAACCTCTGCGATTATATACAGCAACACCGGCACCCCATCCTGGCTTTTTCATTTTTGTCTTTCTTTGCAATGTACATACATACCATAAAAAAGTCCAAATTACTCAATACATACATACATATATATATATATATATATATATATCACATAAAGGGACACACAGTATCTCATTAAACCGCTCGTTTAATTAACGCTTCCAATCCTTCACGCTCGCCTATCGCACCCAAAATACTCTTGAGAGCATATTTGGCCAGCATATCTACTTCAACATTGACCCGATCACCGGGCTTTTTCAGCGGCATAATGACGTGCTGTTGGGTATGAGCAATCATCATGATGGTAAAGGTTTGGGCGACATCATCCACGTCACAGACGGTGAGTGAAGTTCCATCCAGAGCAATGAAGCCCTTTGGGATAATGTACCGCATCAGTTCCTTGTCAGGTACCGAAAACTTGAACCACAACGAATTGCCTTCGGGTGTCACGGACTCGATGGTCACGGTCGCATCCACATGGCCCTGGACCATGTGTCCTCCAAAACGCTTCTGTGTGTCCATGGCGCGTTCCAAGTTGACCTTGCTACCAACCTTCAAGTCACCTGGTTGTTCAATTTAGTTTCATATGCATCGTCATCCGACTCGATCTTTACACGCATACCGAGGTTTGTGCGCCGCAGGGTCTCAGGAGCTACGCCCACCTTGAATGTGTCTTTGTCAAATTCAGTTACTGTCAGGCATGTCCCTTAGGGTGCATACCAGAATTAGCGACAGAGAGGGAGAGAGCTAGGCGTTGTAATGGGGCCCGGGTCTGTAACTCGCCTACCGTTAATTGCAATGCTGTCACCAATATGACAATCGCCAAGGATCGCCGCGGCATCGCCCACGGTAATGGTCCAGCCGTTGCCGCCTGACTCGCTGACGTCGTTCTCTGTAACAGCAACAACGGTGCCGATTTTTTCTACTAGTCCAGTAAACATGTTGCTTATTCCCAGTATTATCACAGTCAGAAAGATGGTCGCCCTTTTACTTCTTCATGCGGGGTTGGAATAATGAGTCAGCTTCGGATGGTGATGGCTCTCATTCCTACAACAAACTGAGTGAGAGATGACCAACCCTTGCTCGTTGGGACATGATCATCTAGCAGTAGTGTACGATATAAGCGCTTTATTGATTGCATCGCTTTTATATGGCTGCCCAGCAGCGATGCATCCAAAGGCAGCACCGATCCATATCCAAAAACCAAAAAGACCAAGCATCTATGTAGGGGCATCAGTAACCTCTTTGGATTTGTGAACCAAGTAGCGTCAGAATAGCGAAAGAAGAAGACCCTCTGGGGAAGTAGGCCAAAATGCTTTGACTGTGATGGGAATGCATAATTGAAAGGACTATAACGAGCGTTATATATAGTGATTTTTTGCGCCGAAAACAGAGGAGAATCCGGTGCAGCTCTGTTGCAGAATCCTACTTTATGCAGGTTGTCACACAGTAAGGCTTGGCTGCTTGCTTGACTTGTATGTGATAAATATAGTCGTGTTTTGCCAGTGCACCCAAGCCCAGCATCAATAATCCTCTCTTTTTCCCCTTTTTTTTCATTTTCCATGTCCAGGATCCACTGTACTGCATACAATGCACCGTATTTGTACGTCTTTATGACCAATGCCAGCAATCCTGGATTCCAGATGCAGACAACCGACTTGACACAACAACCGACACCTGTTTTCGGGGATCCTGTGTCTATCGACAAGAATTTCATTGTTGGCGATGCATGCTCCTTTTATGACCCTTATCTCTATATAGTCGGCGAAGCGCGACGTACGTGTTTTAATCATCCAGGCATAAGAAAGAAAAATTATAGTCGAAAACCACACGAACTGAATATGTGCATTTCTTTTCTTTTCTAAAGATAATAACAATGACATTAGGACATATCTCCGAGTGATTAATATGCAAGAAGCCAATGAAACCAGAGTGCCAGACCCATTAATCTCTCTAAGTCTTCCAGACAGCTATGACTCTTATGCATCGGTCGCACCGGTCGTCGGAGGCTGTGTCGCATTAACATCCAGCGATCCAGAAGATCTGGTTTCAATCATGTGCAGCGGCGGCGGCGGTGAGCAAAACACGACGATTGACGGATTCCAGAACGCGCAGAGTAACTTGAGTGTGGCAAGCACAGCGAACGGCAGCCGATTGGCAGTACTCAGCAATAGCGCATTCGCGGAATTCAGTGTATCAACAATCACGGAATCGGAATCAATAAGCGTCAATCGACAAAGCAATTACACGTCTTCCTATGTGCTTCCGGTAGGAACCATACTGCCGATATCGCTCACGGGTAGCAGCGTCTTGTCGAGTACGTTTCAAGCACTGGTATTGACTCCGGAACGCACCTTGTACTTCCTCAATGTAAGAAAAATGGCTATTTTAGTTCGTGTTTGTAGCTAATTTTTGAGAGACGCGCTTAGGCCAGTTCTTCTCCTCCTCCGCCTTTGGACAAACGACAGGAAGAAGCATTATCTGTGCCTGGAGAAATGAGCTCAAAAGTTGGTTATGCTAATAATGCAGGCATTTTGAATATTACCGCAATCAGGATGCCTTCTTCTTTCCAATCCACGTCGAGCGTGTCGATCGTGATCAGTAGTCCAGATCAACAAGTGTACTTTGTCGGATCGGGAGCTGATGGCGGTCTATTTCAGGAGCATCAGTTACTCAGTTCCTTATTATTACCTTGGGGCACGAACTCGACCAGTGGTGGTGATAACAATGGAATATCGTCCGACCATAATAGTGTATCCGCTGCTCATGAAAGGGAGATGGGCGTGATTGCAGGAAGCGTTGTGGGTGGGATTATAGCGCTTGCGATTATTGCTGCAATATTCGTTTGGCATATTCGACGGGGCCGATCACGGTCCGCTAATAGTTTCGATCCACTCACAGAGGAAAAGAACCTGTCATCTGCTGTTTCCTTTGCGCCTACAATAGAAAAACAACGAACGCCTATCGGCGGCCTTATACGGCAAATGCATCTCTCGCGAACAGAACTGGAGAATATTGATCCAGCATCTTCTGCACCAAGTGGTACGCCTATCCTAGGGGGTGCCTACACTCTCACTCAGGAACCTGCTGTATTCATGGACCATCCACAGCAGTACGCTACTCGGACTATACAAGACGAAAGCTTGGATGAGCATCAGCAGCAGCTCTATACGCTCCATTATTACGTTGAAGAAGAGCAAGTTGCCTTTCTCGCCAACGTCAATGCGACATGTGCCATTGCTAGTCTTCGAATTGTCCAACACCACGACGCTATTGCGCTAGTCGATCCACCATCGACGACGCCTTATTGTTACCGATACCTCTGGATCTCCTCACCCTGCCCTCCACATCAATCCCTGGATTACATTCTCAACGCTAGTAGCAGCAAGAGTATTACGGTGGTGGACGTATCCGACTATGCATTCAAGGCATGGTCAACATTTGCTCTCTTACAAGCATTGCAAGACGTCCATGCGGCAGGCTGGACGCACCTGAGTCTCTCACCGCACTCATTCTACTATCCGGACTTGGACCATGTCTCTGACTGGCAACTGACAGGATTCCATCAAGCCCACAGGCAAGGCGAACGAGTACTGAATGATGTGTTTTTGTTAAATCTATGGAGCGCACCCGAGTTGTTTACTAATAATGATAGTCGGTCGTTCCGTCAAATCGCACAGCCTACGCATGATATCTGGTCCTTGGGATGCATCATTTATCAGCTCGCAACTGGTGGACACACGCTTATCTCAGATATCGCGCTGCTGCGTCATCGTCAGAGGAAAAACCGCGACCAGTTCCTCCAAGCACGCATGTTGGATGCGTGTAGCGAAGCAAGCATGGTGCATGCAAGTTATGGACCGCTTTTGGAAGGTATGCTTCAGCTTGACCCCAAGCGACGGACATCAGCTGCAGATCTCGCTGTGTACTGGAAAAAAGCCAACGGACTCTATGACGACGAGGATTCAGCAGGCGAAGTTAGCACGGCGGCTCTTTAAACTGTTGTCTATGTGATGTGTATCCTATTCCCCTTTTCTGTTACCGCTCTATCTTTTAGCAAAGTATACTTATATGTAAAGCAAATAGCATCCTGTCTATCTGTAAAACCCTGCCATATATCTCTACATATGTTAATCTTACGTGTTCTTTTGTATAAAAACTCAATTATCTATCGTCTCAATTAACAGTTGGTTTATGCAAACAATTTAAAGCCAACGTATTTACACATTGCAAAGCATATTCATCAGTATTTGGTTTTCAATCTCTACAACATCTGCCGAAGCATGATTTGACGGGCAATCCCGGCTTAATATCTTTTCCTCCCAGGTGCGCGCTTCGCCCAAAGCCATCGTGTCCCAGACAGACGCATTGAGTTCTTTGATAAACGTCTCTCTCGCCACTTCATCGAATAGCTGTACGCGAGGTCCATTGAGTAAACGGTGCCGATCCGTTTCGTCTACGCGACAGCAATAGTACTGTGCGGTTCGGTATATAATCTTCTTGGCTTTGCCATGTCTCTCTCGGATAAAGCTAACCAGGCGATTCAACTCCTTGACGAATTCCTCCATCGCCATATAAGCCGCGTCCCAGTTACCGAGTGAGAATATGGCAATGTCGTTTGCCGTGGCATTCTTCCTGCTGCTGTCAGTAAAAATCGAATCCCATGCTGGATCGTTGAGATACGTCAAGCCGTCCCACTTGTAGCTTGTAAGCTGTACTTTGTCCCCGATGCTGCTACTTTCTAAAAATACAGTGTTCTGGCGTTTCTTTGCGTCAAACCAAGATGATCTCCAGCCTGGCTCATGGAAGTCCTCGCAATAGCAGCTACGCAGTTGTTTAGCATGCCCGTTGAAGCTCCAAACTTTAGGGTCTGTATTCTGCAGAAAGAACTCTGCTGCCTCTGCCTCCTCGTCATCCGCGACGGCGACTTCAGTATTCGTTGTTTCTGGTTTCTGCAAGTGCCACCCATTGCACCACTGACCATGGGTTATCATTTTCTTTATAGCTCGTCGCGTGTTTGAATCTCCATACATGCTGATTCCTTTCCCGTATTTGCTTGCGAGACAGGTAGCGAATTCGTCATAGCCAATGGGTCGGTACCTGCAGTCGTATGGAGCCCAGAACTTCCCGTGTCTATCGAGAGGCAATCGTTTCGCCGAGTCAATGTTGTTTCCGGGAAGCCATCGTCCGGTATGGTCGCCGCGTGTACAGAGCGGCAGAGACAAATGCTCTTGGGCGACGGCCGTGTCCCGATTTTCTTCTTCTTCCGCTGCCGCCGTCCAAGTGCTGATGCTTGTCTGTTTTGGGTAAGTCTCCAGCTTGCGTGGGTTATATGGCACGACTGGTCCTTTCTCGAAATTCCATTGAGCGCCCTGGAACTCTACCAGCCCAGTCACCTCATAGTTGCCAGGATCTGGCAGTTTCAGACTTCCTTCATAGACATGAATCATATTTCGTTCATGCATTAACTGTTCCATATCATGAACCCATGCTGGTTTGTTCGCGTCCTCAGTTCGTTTGCGCCACGCAGTACGCAGCGCAGCATGACCTGTCCATGGGACCATGCGTATTGGTATGACTGCATCTGTTTCACGATGCAGTGCAGACACCATAAGCGTATCCCACCAAGGCGCCGTCAATTTGGCGTCCATCTGCGGATATGGTTGATAACGGTAGTAATATGGATCAGTGTTGTTTGGTTGCGGTGGAGGCACCACTGCTCGTACACAAAAATGGTGTGCAGACCGTCTAGAGACAAGCAACATAGGGCTCTTCATCGTAGCAGTCTCCCTTTCTTCAACAATGTCACTCGCCACAACTTTTCGAAGGATAGTGTATGGAAGAGGTTCATCGTCACAAGCGTTTGTTGCTGAAACGTGAGGATTAAAAAAACTGTTATCACTCGTCGCGTCATCCGATGATTTAACGGGTCTCCAGATCCACCGAAAAAAACGTGGTACGTTCTCTTCTCTCTCGATCTCGTTGATGACTTTGGGTGTCTGTTCGGGAAATATTCGCACAATGGCCGCTTCAATGGGGCGATTGCGTTCTTCCATTGACAGGGCAACCATTTCGGTTTGTTCATGATCGGGCACAGTGGACGACTCAACGTCCACTGCTTGCTTACGAGTTTCCTGAGGGTACTGGTAGCTTAAGAGAAGCAGAAGGCAGACTACTGTAATCAAGACCAACATGTGCCAATGTCGCAGCATGCTTCCGTAATCCAAGCGTCCTGCTCTGCGGATCATTGTACGCAGTCGAAAGGAATGGAATGTTGTGTTGGTGAAGACGAAAACACGAGTCTTTATTTTTTTGTTGCATAACGGACAAGACGGCAAAATTGCGCCGTTTTCTTGGCTTAAGAGGAGTGGCCAGAATGCAAATTTACCCTTTAAAGGCCCCTTGCCCCAACTGCAAATCTGGTAATACTCTATGGAAATATTGAACAACAGATGCATCAGATAGGTACTCGTAGTTGGGCAACTGCATTGGCCCATGAGCTATGAATCGACTGTTGCTGCAGCCGTTCATTGCTGAATCCTAGCAGTATAGATATAATCATTGCTATGCCTGTTTAAGGTGCGACATTGGCGACCTTTCACTTCCACTGCCGATATTCTTTTAGGTTCAAGTGGAAAGACATGTACGATGTTAGACCCGCTTGTTGACCAGTAACGCTATTAGCCAATTTTTTAGTGTCCAATACCCACTTTTGATCCTTCCACATGACCCTGCTTTGCAATGGGTCAGTGCACTTAAACCGTCCTTCCAGTGTCTCGACGCGCCCATATAGTAAAGTCTAAAGACCGATGACGCAGCATCCGCCCGGCATGACGAATCATTCAAGCGTAACAAAGCCGACTGCCAGCCCCGCCCGACGGGATTGCAGACTCAAGAGGCTTGCGACAACCTTGACGGCACATAATATATGTCCAGACAGGCCTGGCACAACGGACATGGAGACAGACAGAAAACAATGACGGCCTTTCCCTCGACCTTGTTGCATTGCGATGTCCAACAACGCATCTATCAACAGTGAGAACTTAGAAAATATGCTGGGATTTCGGTTCAATGGTAAGCAGGAACGACGATATATAGTTACATATCATCCACCTCTAGGCCTTCACAACAGCTTTCATGTCGTGGAACGTTTGGTACAGTGGGACCTATACAATGATCGAGAATGGTGAAGTCGACTTATCGTCGTCGGTCCAGCAATTCGACACTATACGGCTGTGCACTATAGTACAAGTAGCACATATGTTCAGCAAGCTCACGATATCGCCAATGTCATGTACTACGCTACAGGAGTTCCAAGCGGAAAAACGCCCCGAGCTGCCAACGACAGGACGTTGATATGCAGCGATGAAAGATAGAGTGCCTTCAAGAAAAGAAGGGAAAGGAGTCAAAAGAACAAAATGGAGTTTTCCGGTCCATATTACATATACGATACGGTCTGATGAGTGCCAGCATCAATTTTTTCATCATGTTGGAGTAGTACTGTTAAGACGGACAAAGTAAGCCCAAATCATGCTTCATTCAAGGGAATAGGATGTTGCAGTTTCAGATTCTCAGAGAAGACTGGTCAATGGCGAGATAGTAAATGCTGATATAGTCCAGGTTGAAGGTGAAGTCTGCGGTTTGCAAACGGTAAGCAGAATATGTCCGGCATTCGGCGGTTTGGGAGATATGGCCCGTAAGGGCATCCAGATGATCGTCACTGGAAGATGAGGTTTATTAGAAGATGGCGATCCATCCAAAATCAGTTAGTCAACGACGCCCTTCCATGTCTTCTACCCGCGTATCAGCCATGGTTGCCGAAACCTTTCGCAAAATTGGGTTACGTATCACCAGACGCGCCTCTGATGGCAGATGTACAGCAAGCTGACAGGATTCATGGGCCGCTTTTTCATCGCCAGACGTGTAATAACCATCCACAAATTCGGCAGCGGTACGTACGAAGCCCCATAACAGTGGTAATTCGTCTTTCTTGGGTCCCACTATATATAATCCGATCATGAGCGATGGGAGTTTATTATTCCCTCTGCACTGTCTACCTCCTTACATTGAATATAGATCGGGCTCGCATTCACGGCTTCGTTACGGAACATCCAATAGTGACCGTTATTTGGCTTGCGCAAGCAATCTTTGCATGGCACGTTGACATGATATCCAACAATATTTCCGCTAACAAAAGAAAGGTATTAACAAAAGAGGTATATTTTACCAAGCTTAGTAAGGTTTATGTACCAAGTCAAACATGCTGTATCTCTGACGCGACAACTACACGAAGTAGCGGCGTAATCTCCTTGGACAAAACCGAGGCTATACATATATGTATTATTCAACAGGAGAATTTTCTGAAATAGCATCCAAGTCCCCACATACGTGTCTGGTACCAAGTCGGTGGAAAACAGTTGAATGGATCGGTCAGACAAGAGGACAGCCTATTACAAAATAATGAAATGTCGATCACTTAGTGAACCTTCTTTTGCATGCGCTATATGACCCGCATATTTGCATACATTCATTGCTCGATTTGTGAGGTCGGCGTCGCAATAACGACATTGGATTTGAAACACTTGTTTATTGTTGTAGTGATTATCTGAACGCGTTATGCGACGAAAATCAATCAAGACCTGGCGAACCCAAGCGAATCCTTGACTCGCTTCTTGCAAGCTACACATGGTTGGAAAATGCGAAAATGGGAGGAAAGAGAAGGATTGCATGCACTGGAAAGTGTCCTCGGTGAAAAATTCTTGCTTGTTTATTATTATCATTGTTCGTTATTACGTATCAACATTGTCCATGGCGGGGTTGGTCCCTGCCAGATATCGATGGCAACACTCGGGAATGAACGTCGATCTCTATAGCTTTTAGCATCTTCACTAGTTTTTGCCACGCTGATGTTGCTATAGCTTGCCACGTGGCTATGTTGCATATGGGGGTGATCCTCGACATCCTGTGTGGATGGTCGTCTTTTAAAGGGCGAAAGGGAAACCTGCCTATCAACCATGGTCGAAGTGGACGTTTCTTTGAGAGGGATTTTTCGTTTTGCTCGTGGTGGTGCAGTCAGTGGCTTCATGATCAACTGGTGGTGAGTCGCGGGAAATTTGTCGGTTTGGCTTTGCACAGATACGGAGGATTTCCTGGAGGATGGATTTGCTTCAGGCACCTCGTTCGACTGGCAGCACTCGACTTTCGTTTCCTCCGGATAGCAGCTTTCTCTTTCTTCTTCATCTTGCATACGTCGCCGCCGTCGTCCACGCCAAACAAAGAACAGGACCACACTGACGACGACAAGTAAAATAAATATGCCACAACCGAGGCCGATTAAGCCCTGGTCTTGTGCCTCAAGCACAGCCATTCTAAAAATACAGTAAATAAAGTGTAGTAAAGAAGTACAGAGAGACTGAGAGAGGGAAAGTTGAAAGAGAAACTGTTTCCAAGTAGGAAAAGCCATTTACATATAAAGGGTTGGGGAAGGGCCCTGGAAAACAGTCCTGATCATGGAACGGCGTACAAGAAGCACAGACTGACAACTTTGACACGGAACGTGGAATAATATATCTGATACCCTTATGCATCTTTTCATTGTGACAAAAGCCTCGCTTTACACTTATCTGCTTATCGAATTTGATCCGATCGAGACAATTGACATTACTATGGTAGTGCTTCCGATGCGTATCATCTGTTCTTCTCGGTCAGAATGAGGTTCGTAAGGGAAAAGGAAAAGCTCCCGCCGGAATACTTTCGTGGGCATGCGTAAGCCGATTGTGACATATGCATAACTATAGCTGCATATTCACCCGCGATATCCCATCAATTAACTTGCAGCATCTTTCTTTAGAAATCACAATATGACAAACTAGGTCTGTCGCCGAAGAAACAGGGAAAAACAAAGAAATATTGCTGGAGATCTGCAGCCAGGAGAGACATGTACTACTCGCGCACTAAAGGAAGTAGATTTGCGTTGACCTTGAATTGTGCGCTGACAAAGTCTCAAGGACTTTGCTACTTTACGCTGGTGCTTTGCGCCAACGAAAGGAAAATGCTGTCATCATATACGAATTCTACTCTGCGTAAATAGACCGTACCGGTTTTAGGCCATTAATGAGACGGACAGGGAAGCCATTTGGGACAGCTGCCGCATTTGGACTTGGAGAACCACCGAATAACAGTTCAAATCCTGCATCACTGAGGCATATCCAGTACTTTTGACAATGACACAATGATCGTCACGGTATAGCTACATTCACCCAAGTTCAAGCGTATGTGTTGGATCTTAATAAAGCGACAGTTCTGCCAGCTTTTGTGTTTGTTTGTTTTGAATACCATGCAATGCACCTTAAGGCGTTCTTATTCTCGTACCGCCCCATCTCCTGTGTCCACCTAGTCTTGGGCCGACTCCTGTTCCCGATTCGCCTATGCACACCGCCAATCGATTCGTTTGCTACCAGCTGTCCGCAACGATATGCCTCCATTCTGTGCCAGCCAGACAGTCGTAGGCTCGCTTGGTCACAAAGAAACAAACGCTCGAGACTCCCTGCGATAAGCGTTTGGAAAAAATAGAAATTCTGCCAAGGTATTTTGATTTGATTCTGCTATTTACCGGTCTCGACGTTAGCATCCTGGTGTTGCCTAATGACCATGTTTAGTTTATCTACGTGATGTCGTTTGAGAATCGGTGGGTCCATAAAGTCCTCATAGGACCTTTCGCCAGTTTCTCTTCGACCTTTCCCCCGGCCGGCTTCTTGGCCTACAGTCATTCTTGTGTGAATGGGATGCTGCCAAAGCACGAGCGTTCTCGTGCTTTTACTGCTGTCTTTCCTTGTTTCTTGCAAAGAAAACGCGTGCGCGACGTTTTGGTCGATTTGCTCTGCAGTGATTCTATGACAAGTCCTCGACCTCTTCAGCGCCGATACTGTCGTTGTCAATGGGGTATCATTTGCACGATATTGTAGTCGTGGCTTCTCAAACACCAACTAACCCAGCGTTCGAAAGAATGCGGAATGCCACTGTCTGTCACGCTTTTCATTGCAATTTTATAAAACAAAGGTTAGTCCTTGCAAACAGCTTTGTTTCATTACTGTGTTATCTTCCCGGTATATGATATTCCAGTATTTCTTAGTGAATCCCCACAGCAGTCTCTACTTCCCATATTCTGATATTGCTCTATGCGTTTTCCGAACTTGATGCTACGATAAAACCTACATTCACTTAGCTCCTGGTAAGGAAGCATGTTCCAGCATGATACTGTAAATGCGGAGTGCTTTGAAATTTTCCCGTTTTCATGCTGTGGCGTTCGACAGGCCTTGATCAAGCGAAATGAAAAATAACTATTACGAATCAGATGACGGACAGTTTAAGCGGTCGCGCTTGTCTACAAGCAGCAATGAAAGCTCCAGCTCCAATGACGTTACGATGCAGGAAACGTCCATGGAGGATCGACCTTTTGGTACATTTCTTTCAAGCTCTTTCCGGAGATCACGACAGCCTGTTCTCTCGGATAAAAAAATGATAGTGTTTAACGTCAAAGGTTACATACAACGACCAAGCCTCCAAGTAAGCTGTGTTGATTGATTATCTTTCTTTTTTTTAGTGGAACGACCTCCACTTCCGCAAGATTATGATACAAGTGCCTGGCTAAAACTTCGAGAGGCTGTCCATGCAATCCAACAACAAAAACAGCCAGAGGAAAGCTTGGAAGTGCTATACCAGGTAGCCAAAATATTGGGTTAGTTTCATGGGGAGATACTTAGTTGGTCTTCGTTATCGCAGTTATGCGAGAACTTGTGTCTGTATGAACTTGGGCCTCAACTGTGCGGGAAACTGCATGATGAATGTTACGCTCATGCGCAATTGGAGTTTAGTCGACTGGAAAGGTAAAAGTGAACTAGTGTTCACGATATCTGGGGAGGGGAAATGGGATTGATGATTAATAGATATGATATCCAGTGAGCCAAGTGAAGGAATTGCTTATGTAAAACTGATCCATTCGTGGTGGACTACATATTGCGATGAACTGGTAATTTTGGTAATAACACGCTTTGTGGTAGTCTAGCTTTTAAACTCTCTCCTTTATTAGTCTCGTATCCGTAGTATTTTCCTGTACCTGGACCGTTCAGTAGCTACATCCTTGCACGGATCGTTATGGTACAAAAACCCATATCAACATCCGTCGGATAGCATCATACTTACATTAAAGCATTCAGGAAAATGGGGATCAATATCTTCGCCGAAGTTTACAGAAAGTGCAAGCGTACACGGGAGAAAGTAATTGATGGAGTGTTAACACTGATACGACTTGACAGGTATGTGTGTATTCAGATAAAACTTTTTATCACCTTCCAATTATGACCCATAATAATAATAGAGACGGCGACAAAACTGCTGATGCGTCTCTTTTACAGTCGCTCATGCATATGCTTATCGACCTATCTGTGTATCACATGGACTTTGAACCTCGCTTCCTTGAAGAGTCGAGAGCTTACTACAACGAAGAAGGTGGGAAATTAGTGGAAGATATGGATATGTCGGATTACTTGCAACACGTCGCGACGCGGCTACATCAAGAATCAGTGCTTCGTATCAAAAAGTTTTTCGACAAGTCCACCAAGGTCCCACTTAATTCGATCGTTGAGCAAGAGCTGCTGATTAAACGCGTCGATCGTATCCTTGAGCGAAGTGAGTCTGGAATGTGCTGTGGATAATATTAGTTTTGCTAAGTTTAGCAGGCTTCCGGTACTTTATGGATAACAACTGTGAAGACGATCTCTCCATGCTGTATCGTTTGTTACGTAAAGTGAATACGATGGATAGCTGCGTGAGACACTTCCTGGACTATATCAAGGTAAGCGTTCAGATGTCCCGACCTCAAGGAAAAGAAGTCCATTAAACGCAATCCTTGTAGACAGAAGGTGCCTATATATTGCGCAAGAAACGACATCATGATAGAGAGGTGATACCTCTTGTCTGTAGCTTTAAGCGTAAAACGGAAATCATCGTGCGGCATAGCTTTGAAGGCGACGAGCGTTTTGTCGAGGCACATAGGGACGGATTTCACTATTTCATCAATGCTAAACGTAATCGAGCTACAGAGCTACTGGCAGCACATATTGATCACTTATTGAGGAATTCGGAAAAGGTAGGTATTCAGTATGATGCCATCCCATTTTACACCCTCAAGTAACCAGTGCTTTAGATGGAAGAACACCAATTAGAGAAGGTGCTGGAGCAATGCGTGTCTTTATTCAGGTCGGCTATAAGCGGTCCTTTATGTATATACAAAGCAATGTTCTAACTATTACCTGTTTAGATTCTTGCAAGGTACGTTACTTGGAGCTAAGGGAGTTCCTTTGCCTTCCCTTACAAATGAATTCTTGCAGGTAAAGACTATTTTCAAGCACTCTATAGGCGAGATTTTGCCAAACGGCTACTATTGGAACATAAGAGTCGAAATGCAGAAAAAAGTATGCTGCTAAAATTGCGTAAAGGTATGCTGGATTAAGACAATGGTTTGAGGAGACGTTTTTAAATGATAGCCATTTTTAGAATGCGGATTGGCTTATACAAGTAAAATGGAGGGTATGCTTCGTGACATCAAGTATTCGACTGAATTGATGAACGAGTTCAAGGTAACAATAGTTGATGTATATATCTTCAGACTGCCCGTCTAAATTTATGCAGATGACTTCTTTCTATGGAGGTGTTGCTATACCGAACTTTAAAGTCAACGTACTTACTCATGGATTATGGCCTGCGTACACTCCCCTTGATATTGTATTGCCAACTGTGGTGAGAATCCTGGTATAATATTCGCAGCAAAATATTGCAACTGATAATTCGTTTTGAGTTTAGTTGCTTGGGGCCCAAACGCGGTTTGAAGAGTATTACAAGTTCAAGTACAGCTCACGCCAGTTAAAGTGGCAGCACCCCTTGGGAGTATGCGATGTCACAGCAAACTATCCTAAGGTACATATGCACTTGGCCGTTTTGCAACAGCGTGTCGTAGATTAGCTAAAACGTCCCTTTGCAGGGCACATGGGAGCTTACACTGACGCTGCCACAAACTGTCATTTTATTGCTTTTTAACGATGGCGCGATAGAATCCTTGTCTTTCTCATCTATCCTTTCTGCAACAAATATTGGTAACTAGCGATGATATAGTAAGCTTGCATGGACATGGAGAACCGTTGACAGTCCCAAACTAGATGAACTAGAGCTCAGGCGAATACTGAAATCTTTGGCGTGCGGGGAGCACAAGCTGCTAAAAAAATCACCTGAGGGTCAAGATGTCGAACACACAGACCAGTTTTCATACAATACTGAATATTTCGCTACTACGCACCGTGTGAGAATGAATACGGATATGCTAAAGAAAGTTATCGAGAGCAATGCCTCCATGGCTCGGACTGTTCTCATATCTCGCGAACACCAGGTAACGCAAAAAGAAGAAAGTTTATGTACTTGACTTTACTTCGCGTTGACCTGTGAAATGTAGTTGGATGCTGCTATTGTCCGTATTATGAAAGCAAGACGGAAATTGAGCCATGGTCAGCTTTTGGGTGATGTGACGCGTCAAGTTCGCTTTAATGCAACAGTAGGTATCATGATATTGTAAGGGGATATTCTCTAATCCCTGTTTACTAGGCGCAAGACGTGAAGAAGCGTATCGAAATACTCATTGAAAAGTAAGCACTTAAGCTTCGTTAGGGCAAAACATCTGCTGACGGTTATTTTGCAGGGAGTATCTTCGCCGCACCGATGATGGGGGATACGAATATCTCGAATAGGATCTGGTTTGATGCTTCCTCTGTTTCAAGACCTTGCTTCGCTTAAACATTCGCTACCTATTGTCACTTTTTTAATACAATGACCAAACGTTGACTTATCCTGAAAGAAAGCAATGAAGGACGATCCTGCGTACAGGTGCAAGTGCATTAAGTTTTAGTTTATCCTGAGGACATTTGTCGGGAGAACCATATTGATTTCTATGACCTTTTGCCCACTCGTCGTCTCCTTCAAAGACTTATGTTACAGGAGTCCGGATCCCGCTAAACAAGCATGTATACAGAATATTAAACTTTGCGGGTTTATATGTGAACGCCAGTCCGGAAGGTTGGAGAAGAACCGTATCATAGACTCGTAAATGCGTAGTTACTTCTATACAACCCGCAGTGTCTCTTGTTATACAATATCAGCCTTTCGACCGCGTCTACGCCTTAGACCGAAAACGCGCAAATTTCCTTCGCGCTTGATTTTTGCGGGCGCGAGTCGTTTTCGCGTAACTCTTGAAATCTCAGGTCGATCGCAATAATGTCTACAGATTATATTGACTTCCTTGACACCACTCTGTTGCAAGAAAAGCGTCCGGTATACCTGAAATCGATGTTCGTTGTAGCATGGTTAGACTAATTCTGAAACCAAAATTTACAGGTTACGTACAAGTTACTGGCAAGGAAACTCGGTATACACGTCAACACCGCGAAGCAGTACGCTGACAACGTCAATCTAGAAGACCGGGTCAAGAGTGTTTTAACTGTTCCTATTAACAGGGCACTTTGGGCATACAGTCAAGAAAGAAGCAACATTCGTCTTGTCTATTGTATATCAGGCCAACTACTTGCGGACGGCAAGGCTCCATGCCAAACCTTTCAGCTAGTTAAAGGAAACGATCTGGAAAGTGCGTTGTGTACTGGAGCATCGCGAGATCTTGCAAGCAACTTAACTCTGTTTCCTTCTATAAATTCTTAGAGGCTAAGAAAGGATTTCGACAGATCACCGGTTTGCATGTACACAGCATCTTGCCATACGAGCCAAAGGTAGAAAGAATCCCAAGATTTGGCTAGACTACATGTAAAAAAGACATTAACTGGTGTGATATTAGGATCTCTCGGTCCTCGTTACTGCAAACAAAGATATTCCTTACTTGACTCTTGAAGATCGGTTAAAGTAAGTCAACCGATGGTCGTGTTTGTTATAATCTGTGAGAAGAATAATGAGGCATGATAAACCAAGGTGTGGTGTTTTGCGACGTGCAAAGCCAGTTGTCGCAAAGGAAAAGATCACAGCAGCAATGACCACGAGCACAACAAAGCCAGTATCTTCAGCTCAAAGCAAATCAACGTCTACCAAACCAGCAGCTGCTAAGCCAACACAACCCAAGCCAGTATCAGCTTCATCATCAAAAGCAAGCTCGAGTGCAAAAGAGAAAACGGTTAGTTTGGGATTTTCCATACAGGTGTCGAGTAAAAAGAACGCTAAACAGGTTTCTTTTAGGCAACATCATCGAGGAAACGGAAAGATACATCATCGTTGGACACAGACGAAAAATCCTCTAAGCGCAAACCTGTGGCTAATCAGCCAGTCCAGAAAAAAGCAGAAGGTATGCGAATAAAGGATGGGCAGATTCATCGGGTCATGGAATTCAAACGGCTTTTATTGTTAGCAACTAATCCGAAACCGAAGCTTAAAGCAGAAGATATTTTCTCAGATGATGAAGAAGATACAAAGATGGAAGATAATGCTTTAAAGACAAAAAGCAATGAACAACCCAAGGAGGAGGAGGAGGAGGAGGAGGAAGAAGCTGCTGTTGAAGAACCTGTCACAGGTGCTTAAAATCCCGTATTGCGGGAATTGCACAAGACATTTTGATTCACGCGTATGATTATATATTTAGAAGTGCCAAAGAAAGAGAGCGAAGGTGAGACGACCGCGCCTTCGAGTGTACCAGGAAAAATCAGACGGAAGGTCCTGAAGAAGAAGCATTATACGAATGAACGAGGTTTCCTAGGTAAGAAGACTTTCAAGGAAAGGGAGAAGCCATAACGGACCTTTATTAATCCGTGCATCGTTTAGTTACGGAAGATGTCTGGGAATGGGAGACAGTTGATGCCGACGAAAGCACTTCAACGGCTAAACCGTCTGGCACTACTTCTGACACCAAAAAGCAGACCAGCGAAAAGAAGCCAGCCTCAACTGGAACCAAGAAGACTGGCAAAAAGGGGACTGGCGAGCAGAAAAGCTTGCTTAATTTCTGGGGCAAAAAATAACAGCAATAAAAAGACTTTTGATGCAGGATTTTACAAAAGGAGCCAGTAACTTTCATCCACAATCCAAAATTCGACCACAGTAGTAAGAGCGGCTTATGGTTCAAAGCAGATGGACCAGCATAAGTCAATAGTAAGTCTAGCATTTTCTTAACGTCTGGATGTATACAAATTTGCTAAGAAAAAAGAAAGCTTGTATGTACAAGAAAGCATACACCCTGAAAAGAGAAGGGCGTTAGATGGAGGAAGGACATGATTATGCCTTGTCCTGCGGATTCACGAAAATTGATAAAGCGAAAGAAAGAACTACGGATAGATTACAAAATTACAACGTAGTAGCGCTATGTAAGTCTTATGGATTTCCAGTACTGAGCCTGGATTTCCTTGACTTTCTTGATGACCTTTACGCATTCCCGACTAGGGACAGTATTGCTGGGCATTGCTGGGGCTCCTCCCTTCAGGACAGTCATGCATGCGAAAGCAGAGCTGGTGATGCTTTTGAGATTGTATCCTCCTTCCAGCGCCATCACCAGACGGCCTTCAGCTAAACTCTTTAACATATGCGTCATCTGGCTGTATCCAGCTGGAGTAACCTTGCATAACCCAATATGATCACCTAGCGCAGCGTCGAAGCCAGCGGATACTGTAAAACAAAGTTAGTTAGCCACGCACATATTTCTATCTGGTGTTGTACTCACCAATGACAAGGGATGGTGCAAACTCCATTGCTATTGGCATCACGACTTGCTGAAAGGCATAAATATAATCAGCGTCAGTCATGCCATCACAAGGCCAAGGAATATTAACAGTTCTATTGAGAATATACCGTCAGCAACTGTACGACCCAGCTTAAGGACCCAATGTAAAGTACCTTCCAACGCCAGAGCCACTACCAGTATACTCTGCACGACCGTCCGTATCATTGGGATAAAAGTCTGCTTGTTCATATCGATGTAATGAAATGTAAAGTATGTCAGGATCTGAGTCCGTCAGATGCTGCGTCCCATTTCCAAAGTGAATATCCCTATTCCGAGAATTGGAAAAAAGAACTTTCTTTTTCGCATTCGTTCTTTTCTTACTCACCAGTCCACGATTAGAATGCGTTCTACCGATGGAAAATGCGCCTTGCAGTATCGGGATGCAATAACCACGTTGTTCATGACGCAAAAGCCCATCGCAGCATCAGCTTCAGCGTGGTGACCAGGTGGCCGTACAATAGCAAACGCATTCTGGACTTTGTCTTTTATCACTGCTTCACATGCTCTAATGACGCCTCCTGCAGAATAAAGCGCGCTCTCTAAGGAGTTCACGTTGAAATACATAGAATCATACTCCCTGCCGAGGCCTAGGAGGTGATCTTTGCTCATACCTATCCGGTAAACAAGCTAAGCCCTCACGCTGTCGCTTTCTTTTCTTTCATCCTTCCTTCACTTACTGTCCAGACGCTTGAGCATCTTGTAATACTGACGATCATGCACAGCCAACACTTCACGCTTTGTAGCCTTCCGGATTGGTATTCTTACACAGCCATCCAACAACCCGTTTTGGTACATTGTATTATAAATGCAGTAAATTCTTCTCGGATCTTCCGGATGGAGCTCAAGCGGATCAAGATTTGCATGATAGGACATGCAAACATCATAGACATATCCTGTCTTGAGGTTTCTCTGACGTATAAGCTTAAGCTTTCCGTTGCCTTTTTTACGATTCGCTGCAAGTGATGGCTTTCCCTTCGACGTGGATGATGAAGCAATGATACTTGGTGTTGAATCCTTACTGGTGTCCTCGGCTCGCACACTTTCGGGCAGGGAAGAAAGCGTACCAGATGATTCAGTAGAAGTCTGGTAATCGCTTTTCTGGTTTCGATGATCCTCCATATCAGCGTAAATCGACTTGAGACCAAGGTCAGGGTTTCCAGCAGACGATAAATTTGAGGAAAGGGATGAACATGACAGGTTATCAAAAAATTGAGGATCGCTGGCTGCATTTAAATCTTCTGTGTCGGGTTCTTCGGTTACATCAATAGAAGGCTCGTCACCTTGGACCTTTTCACCTTCGGTGACCACGTCCATCTGGTTGTTCTCCTCGGTTACTTCCGCGTTGGTTGAAGAATTATTATCGACCTTATCGTCAATTGCAATACCCGTATCCGCAACTTCCATTTGGGTATTGCAATCGATATTCTTTGCGGTCACTTGCACATTGGTTGACAAATCATTATCAACTTTATCCGCACTACGGCTTTGGTCGATTCTTTCTCCAGCTTCGCTATGCAGACCCATATCCACAACTTGCCGATCGTCGATTTTTTCTCCAGGTTCGGTATGCAGATCGAACAACGAGTTATGAATGACTTTTTCACCGGATCCCATATCCACAGCGGCAGATTTCGTATGATCGACTCCTCCGTCAGTCTTTTGGATTTCATCAGACGAAGCGTTATTTTCAGCTGTTTCAACTGGCTCTGCATTCACGGCAACAGAAGTATTATCTTCGTGAGGTTGGACATTCATATCCGTCGATATCTCTGCCCGAGAATCAGCTTCGTCCACAGTTTTTTCTGCTGCTGGACTATCGTCATTTAGCTCATCGATTTCGCTATATACATCCAGGCTCTCTGTGTTTCGTTTTTCCGCTTTAGTATCATCATCGATCTCCACAACGTCGTTGGTGGTTTTCACGGCAAACAAATTTGATTCGTCGTCATTGGCATCGTCCCCCAACTCATCAACCTCGCTATCTTCGTTCGACGAAGAATCATCTGCCTCTGTTATTTCACCTGCAATATTACTTGGTTCCGATCCCGTTTCCGGTTTCCGGGAGTCGTTCATGTCCCTTGACGATACTGACTCTGAATCCAAGTTCCAGGTCGATTCTGGTTTCGGAAAGGCATCCTGGTGCTGTTTCATCTCCGTTGACGATTCTGACTCTGAGTCGAAGTTGGAGACTGCAGATTTCATTTCTTCGTCTGAATTCGTGTCCTCTTCTTCGTTTGTTCTCGGGTCCATACTCAAAGTGATCACTAAGGGTTTTGTCTTTCCACCCGCGACTGGCTCTTTCTCCGTATCAGTTATTCCAGAATCACACATCATCCCCTCTTCTGATGCAGAGTAAAAATCGGTATCCGAGGAGTCAGATTTGCTCGCCTTTTGGGCATCCACTGATCCCTCTTCTGGCTCTGTAGCCTGCATATCACTGGTTTCCTTCGCGCTATCTCCAGCCACAGGGCTGCTATCCACAATCAAATCGTCGCCATCAGAGTCGGAGAGGTACGCAACGTTCCTGTCGGGTGGTATCCACTTCGCCTTGCCTTTGTCTTTGCCACTAGTAGCAGCAGCAGGTTTCGGCTCTGTATGTATATCTGGTGAATCCATTGGGGCTTTCCACCTTAAAAAGATGAGACCCTTACCTTCACGTATCTCTTTGCCCTGTGATCCTTCCTCATCCGTGGAGTCACCTGTCAGATCGATCGTAGGCGGATTATAAAGTTTCGTAAAACTAAAGATTTCGGAAGGCCGCGAAGATTCCAAAATATCCGAGCGGTCCTTGCGTGACCAAAGACGTCCCTGGGTCAGTCGTCGAGGTAAAACCAAACCATTGCTTATTTCACTCTTTGGTCTGTCAAAGAAAAGCGGTTGGCTACTGCTACTACTGCTGCTGCTTTTGCCATAACCTCGTGTCTCTTCTGGAAGGTCTACGCGGACTCCCCTCCCCACAGGCTGGGAAGAAGCAACGTCACGGTCGTGCCGATTATGTACTTTAAAGGTTTTCCGTTTCAAATTCTGGCTTGGGTCATCGACGTTTGTGGCATCTCGTTTCTGTCCTGCTCCAAGATTGGTGTCCATGTTTCTCCGAACTGAAAATATTGGATTTTCCCGTTGGATTTGCACTTGTGGAAAAACCTTTTGACGCTGCCAAAGACCCTTCTTGTAATGATTCCATTATTCGACTTTTTAGGCGTTCTATACGACTGCAGGTCGGAGTTCGAAAGGACGTCGTTTGGAAACGTCGTGTCTGTCACCCTCTGGGGTTAAGTAACATGTTACTTTTACAATAGACTGCAAAGGAAAAGGTATCTAACAGTGATTGGACTTGTGTGATGCTCGAGGTATATTTTGCGTTCACTGGAAGCCAAGTTTCAGCGGAAGGTAAACAAACATATTCTTCGTCCAACGTAAATCATATACTCGCTAGCCGTAATCTCGGTTTCCAGTCGATGCAAAATATACCTTCAAGTAGAGCAAAAGTCTAATCAATGAACGGTACACACGCGCAAGGCAAATTCTACCTGACAGAGACGAAGGCAATTTGAATCAGAGAACCACCAAATACTTACGCCGTAAGCCCCGAAGGGCTGCCCTGCGCTCACTGCCACCGTTAAGGCCCGCGGTCAGCCCTACCCTTTCCGGAATGAAGATGGGAAAAACCTTCCACCATGTCGTCAGAAACTGAATCAATAAAGCTTTAAAATAGAATAACAAACAATCAAATAATCTTAGCACAGAATCTGCTTGCCGTTCCACTCACAGAACTTTGGCCTGGTATTATCTGCACTGTACATATTACCAATAGAAGATCTTCTTAGTCTGACTTGCCAGCAGGAATATGACTTGGTCTGCTTGCGTCCTTGGCCAGAATCTTGCGGATGGGGATAACACCTTGCAGCTTGCATTGTAAACTGAAAAAGCGACTGTTGTTGAACCTGTAAACAGAGGGTTGACATCAGGCTTCCAAAAGTGGTCTGTTGAATATGCTTGTAGCCTCGAGAACAGAGGAAGCAGCCAAAGAAGATTCCTTTGTTTATATACCTATCTTGGCTGAGACAGTTTACGTAGGTATGCACTTGTAGCATACTCCTGTAAAGAAGTATCTAGAGCTTTGCGATGGTACATTGATGCGTTTTTACATCATATTGACAACAGATACTTGAATCCGATCATCCTTCATACCAGAAAGTTAAGTGGAAAATGGAATCAGGGCCACAGGGCCGGAATATTTTTTTCCACCAGTGCAGATCAGTCGGAAAAATTCAGTGCTTTCATTGTGCCATGGACGCGAAACCTGAAGATAATGCCACATTACCACTGTTCCCCAAAGATCGCAATTTTGAAGGTGGTGATTCGCCTGCCACGACTCCTTCGACCCATCCTGCCAAACGGCGCAGAGTGGGCTCAAGGGATGTCAAATACGACGGTGAGCAGCAGCAGATCGAAAACGATCGCCGTGGTTCGATGAGTCCTGCCGACGTCGATGATATGCCCGTGAGCGACATTTCGCCCGTTAACCCGCCCGAATGGCAAAAAACTATCGAGAAAGTCGTCAAAGCCATTGTTTCGATCCGGTTCAGTCAGGTAGCAGCTTTCGACACAGAAGGTACGAGGAACAACATGTAAACCAATTTTTATATCAAGAGCTCATTGCATTCAACTTCAAAACATAGGACCAGAGACTTCGGAAGCTTCCGGGTTTATCGTGGACGCTAAAAACGGTATCATTCTTACAAATCGCCATGTCGCATGTGCGGGTCCTTTTGTTGGCGAAGCAATCTGTCACGATCACGAAGAGATCGATGTTTTTCCGATCTATCGAGATCCAGTACACGACTTTGGTTTCCTCAAGTGAATATCTCGCCCGTTGCAAATACAGTATTTCGCGGTTATTCTGACCACCCAGATGCGATTTCCACTCATTTGTTTAGGTTCGATCCAAAGAAGATCAAGTATATGCCAGTGACTCAAGTGGAACTGCGTCCTGAACTGGCCAAAGTAGGATTAGATATTCGTGTTGTCGGGTATGTGTCTATAATGGACTTTTTGATGCGGCATTAACAAGGTATCCGATATCTATAGCAATGATGCAGGAGAAAAACTGAGTATCTTGGCCGGCTCCATCTCGCGACTTGACCGTAATACTCCTGATTATGGCGAACTGACATACAACGATTTCAACACTTTTTACCTGTATGTCTGCGTGTGCCTTGTAGTTTATGGCTCATGTCTGACTCATATTCTCCGTATAGCCAAGCAGCGTCGAGTACTAGTGGAGGAAGCTCAGGCTCGCCCGTCATTGATATCGAAGGTAATGCGGTCGCTTTACAGGCTGGCGGTCATACCAAAGCAGCGACCGACTTCTTTCTGCCGCTCGACAGAATTAAAAGAGCATTGGAATACGTCCAGCGAGGCGAGCCTGTTCCTCGCGGTGATATTCAGACGCAGTTCATGTATGTTTGTCATCTGAAAAGGAGTTTGGGAAGTCACTAAGTGCTACGCATTCAGGTACCGTCCTTTCGATGAGGTCCGGCGGCTTGGATTACGGCCGGAAACAGAAGAAAGGTTGCGCAGCAAGTTTCATGAGGAGATTGGCATGCTAGTGGTAGAAGCCGTTCTACCCGAGGGACCAGCCTACGAGAAATTGGAAGAAGGCGATATTCTGCTGACTGTCAATGGGGAGTATATTACCAAGTTTGTACCACTGGAGGAGATGCTTGATTCGAACGTAGGCAAAGAAGTCGAGATCACTGTCGAAAGAGGAGGCAAACCATTAACGTTCAGAATATGCGTTGGTGATCTTCATGCCATGTAAGTCAAGGGATACCAGCGCATAGCTTAGGAAGGGAAGTCTAATATTTTTGGGTTGTCAGCACGCCGGATCGCTATGTTGAGATCGGAGGATCGAGGTTGAACGAGGTATCATATCAGCTAGCTCGCTATTATTGCGTACCATGCCGAGGTGTATATGTTGCTGAACCGTCAGGAAGTAAGTTTTTTAATATCATAGGTAAATAAGTAAATATGTACTAGCAACTCACAAAACTGTACATCAGTGTTCCGCTTGGATGGTCCCGATAACGGATGGATTATTAAATCGGTCGACGACAAGGAGACTCCAAACCTGGATGCTTTCATTGAAGTAATGAAAGGTATTCCAGATCGCGAACGAGTGCCGGTTGTATATTATTCGATTGCGGACACACATAGTACCTTGGTGGCGGTGGTCCAGGTCGAACGGCACTGGAGTCGGTTCCGCTTAGCTGTACGCAACGACAAAACGGGTTTGTGGGATTTTACCGATTTTGGCGATCCTTTACCGCCTCGTGCCTTGAAACCGTCGACGAGACGGTATATTGAGCTGGATGAAAGCCTCGGGCCTTGCAGAGATTTGATTCGCTGTCTGGTTAAAGTCAACTATTACATGCCCTGTCGACTGGACGGTTTTCCACGCAACCGCAAACAAGGCGCCGGAATTATCTTGGATAAAGACAGAGGTCTCGTGGTAGTTGCACGTAGTATTGTACCTACCGCTATGGGCGATTTAATGTTGACCTTTGCGGATTCCCTTGTGATTCCTGGCAAAGTGCTGGTGAGTTCTCAGAGAGATCAATGCCGCTAATGCTGTTTCTCTTTGACCTGTGGTTCTTGTTGTAGTATCTTCACCCTACACATAATTTTGCTATTGTCAAATATGATCCCAAACTTATCGGAGACACCAATGCGATGAGTGCACCGATCAGTGATGTAACTCTACAACAAGGGCATAGAGTGACTCTGGTTGCCCATAACCACAACCAGAGACCTGTATGTTTGAACACTGTGGTGACGGATATCACGTGTGTTACAATCCCTCATAATGGCGTATGTATAATCAAGATTTTTGAACTAAAGCACGATATTAATATTTCTGTGAACATTAGACGCCTCGATTCAGAGGAATCAACCAAGACGGGATAACACTTGATACCCCTCTTGCACTTCAGTGCTCATCAGGTCTCTTGGCCGGTGCCGACGGGAAAGTACAGGGCTTATGGCTTAGTTATCTTGGCGAACGCAACGTGAACGGTCATGATAATGAGTACCATCTTGGCTTACACATCAGCACTGTCAAGCCAGTCCTTGAAAAATTACAGCGAGAGGAACCCGTGGAACTTAGAAGCTTGAACATTGAAATCGTTCCTGTTCAAATGGCACAGGCGTCTGCGATGGGCGTGTCAGACGAGTGGATTCGTAAAGTTCAGGAGGCCAATCCTGCCAAGCATCAATTGTTCATGATACGACGGACAGAGGCAGGCAGCGAAAGCAGCAACGTGTTGAAGGAGCTAGATTTAATCTTGGCTGTTAACGGGAAAGTCATAACTCGAATGTACGAAATGGATATCCAGTATGACGCGGAAGAACTCGACTTAACCATCTTACGGCAAAAGAAGGAGATGAATGTAAAAGTGAAAACGACCGTCGTCTCAGGTGCGGGGACATCACGTGTAGTCTTTTGGGCCGGTGCTGTTTTACAAGGTAGGTAGCAGTACCGTTGTCATGCTACTATGATTTGTTCTCTGAACATTCTGTTCAGAACCCCACAAGGCCGTCTTACAGCAAAGCAAACGACTTCCGTCAAGAATTTACATATCAACACGAGCCAAAGGTTCGCCTGCCTATATGTATGGTCTCGTCCCGACAAACTGGATCACGCACATCAACTCCGTGAGAGTAACAACGTTGGACGACCTTATCGCAGCTGTGAAGGATATTGAGGATAATACATATGTCCGCGTGCGTTGTGTTACTTTTGACAATGTCCCCTTGATGCTCTCCGTCAAGATGGTCAACCATTACTTCCCTCTTGTAGATATGGTCATGGATCCAAACGCCGAGTGCGGCTGGAGCAAAAGAATAATCGTGTAAATTCCGTGTATCATCTTTCGGCATAGACACAGATTTTCTTCTCCCAAATATGCATTAATCCTCTGTTCCCATAACACCTCCAAAAAGAGAACATTGTTGTTACCAGTCAATATTTAGTCTTACCACCGGGCCACAAAGATACTACATTTTCTTTTTCATTCGTTTAACATGTCTGCCACCTTCGCGAATCCTAGAGGGAAGAAGGCTCCTTCTTCCGCTGAAGACCCAAACAAGCGCACCTTCTGGTGCCCTCGTACAGATCCGCCGAACGTCCAATCTGTCAATCCCTCTTTTTGGTATCCCAGGTAAGATGCTTTGTGTTGAGGATGGATAAACCGCCATTAATGCAAATGAGGAAAACGAAAGACGGTATGATTTGTCCAAAGTCGCGTGGTCAAACAAGCCTCACTGGTCGCAAGAAGACCCAATCACTGAGATTCAGTATACCTACTTCAAACCCAATAAATGACTGTAAAGCCGAACGCAATCACATGAGCGAAATCAAATCATAATAAATATATGGGCGTTCAGAGAGGGAAACAGCACAGCAAGAGACCATGGCTTATGCAAAACCTACTGACAAAGAGATCAGAAAGCAGGCCGACTCGGCCAACCAACTAGCCCAGGAAAAGGCAAACTATCAATCTTTGACTTTCGATGAAGTGGAGCTCGACTATGCCGAAGCTTCTGACTGGGTAGACCCCGGAAATGCGTACGTCTACGGTTTCCTTAATAATAGCCAAAACGGGTAGTTACCATGACAATGAGTATAGGTCCTGGGATCAAGTCCCTACCCAAGGCCAATGCCAGCGTCGTAAGTTGTGGAATATTGGGCGCATGTTTGTTACAGAAAGTCACCGTGCCCTTTCCATAGTGGTTGCTCATGACAGCATGCTTCCGGAACTGGGTCCTGAGAGCAACACTCCGATGAATGTCCAAGAACAATGCGACGCCTGGATCCAACGACATTTGAATGAGGAAGAAAGGGAATTGCTATATGGTGATTCGGACCCGTTATACGAGACGCACTTGACCGCGTGTACTCTGATTCCGAATTCAGATGAGCAACATCCAGCTGGCTCACCCTATCATGAGCTGGAAGACGGAACAGCTATCCTTGATTAACATGCTACATGTAATAATAAACTTCAGAGAAACTTGCACAGACATCACAGACGAGGAAGACAATCTAGATGTAGTCGTTGTCGTTTTCACTTTAGACAATCATACATGCTTACGTGCGCACTCTCACGGAGGGAAGGAAACCACAGAAAGCAGGCTTTCTCGATCTTCGAAAACTACAAACTTTCAAAATTTTGCTATATTCGACCTGTATTGAGTTAATATAGGCAATATCTAAGCTGTCTTTTGCGCTATTGGAGTCTCTAAGAAACCTTGCTTGGCATTGCTTGCCAGATGTACATCAGGTGGGGCGAGGCGCAAAGCATCAAGCCTCTGTTCAAACGAGTTGTTTCCAGTACAAAGAGTGTCCGAATAATCCGCATAGTGCGTTTAATGAGTCTATCTGATTACGCGGAGGTTCGGCCGGGCCCACCTTCACAACGGAAGGGGCTGATTGCTGGGTTCTCCGTGATTTGCACATTGAAGGATAGGCTAAAAACCAGTGTCTCAGTCCAAGTGTTGACGGTAGCTTTCCGCATATCGAAGACTAGGAACGTCAGGAGCTATACAACAGTGAAAGGTGTATTATAATATGAGACATCACGTTTGCAGAGCTGTGCTTTTGGGGTTCACGCCATTCTTTTCACACTAACGGGGAATACTTAAAGTGGGCATTGTGTTATCTGACCAGCTTCGAACATTACGGCAACGCTCGAAAAACGAACTGCTCTACAGCTGAGAGATTCCAACCAGGAGAATTTTTTTCCAGACCAAGAAACTTTTGGAGTTATAATTCATGTGCAAGCCGTTTTATCGAAGATTGGTACGTATAGCAGTGACACTGTCCAAGTGGCAGAAGCACTGGCAGTCGGGAAGCTTATCTTTCAAACAACCCTATTTTTCGCAAGATTTCCTCTTCCTTTGCACGTACAGTTCATGCCGGTGGAGAATTCCTTTACAACAACCGTTTATCAAACCACTGTCCCAGGCTGGCGTCAGTGAAAATTAATAGCTTGCTCTGCAACAGCCATCCATAGTTAGTGCATTCCTTTTTGCTGCCTTTTTTCCAAAAGATCCACTCGCCTTATTGTATCAGCATAAACGTCGTTGGCCCGTGAATATCCATTGGCAACTTGAAAGCGCTAACTAACCATTTTTTTTTCGCTGTACTGGATTTTTCCTTCAAATTCGCGTACAGATAAATTTTGTTAGCGCACCTGGTCGAATAAGGTCTGCGCCCGACCCCTGCGTCTTTTGTCGATTCATGTTTGCACACACACGACATTTCTTGGCTCCCATGCTAAAAGAAAATGCATAAATGAGAACGGAGATCGAGACATAGGTATGGTGGCACTACTCAGCATCAGAAATGGCAAAGTGGAGGAAATCCGTCAAAAAGAATGAGGCTAAAGGACAAGTAAGATTCGCGCTAAAGACGTGACTTTCAAAGCGCTTCATCCTCGGTTCGCTCGGGAGAAGCTTCCCCCTACGGGACACCAATTACCCACCCCTTCCAACCACAATCAACCCACCCACACCCGAACCGACCGAAACCCATCCACACGCTTCCACTCCCGTCCCGTCCAGACACATCCCATCCACAACCGACCAGATCACACCCAATCTACCAGCAACTCACTCACCCGTACCGGCCCACACCCGACCTGCCTAAACACCGATCCCAACTAGTGTTTCTTAACGAGTCTATCGAGTAGCGTCCGTTCAAGACCCGCTTCGACCTGATCCACTACGATGGAGGGCCTAGGGCTCTTAACTGGGACAGATCGTCCCCAGACCCATCCTATTTAATAACGGGGCAACAGGTGCCCAATTAACCGTCTCGAAAGGGTCTCGAATTTCACCCCTGGCCCATCCGATTAAGAGCCCTAGGAGGACTCGATTTGACCCGGCAAAAGTAACCGGGTCTAAGTAGGGCTCCGAAGTGGCCAAGTCGGTCGGTCGGTCGAACGGAAATCTCGGAGCCCTAGGTCTAAGGCTCCTAATCGGGTCGACCCGGCCGATCCGGGTGACTTTTGACGGGTCAGTGCTGTGACCCTATTTCCAACGGGTCAATGTATGACCGATCACAAGTAGCAACCGTGACCCGACCTGTCGGGTGACAGATTTTTTCCGGGCACCGGTGGGGCCCTGCATATAATACTTGTACTTCTTACGTAACCCAAGGTTCTCTAAGTGTTCCGTCTTTTCCGCGAGATGCAGCAACTTAAGAACGCAAAATCTGCATGCAGATTAAACTCACGTACTCAACGATTTAGGCGATCTTCTAATTTTTGGAGCGATTTCCAGTCAACGCAACACCAGTATGGCGTTCGGACCAACTGTTAGAGGACCGAAACAAGAACAATGCATACGGAACATTTGTAGCAAAAAACGCGACACAAGTTACCGATCCTGAGAAATTGTTACAAGCACTGGCGAACAAGGAACACTTGCTGCAAAAAACGGAACATACGTGACCGATTAGGACACCTTTTAGAAAAAAAAGCATCGATTTATTCCGTAGACGTTAACAGTTGACATACCAATTACCGTGTTCATCTTTTGGCTTTGTTATAGTTGTTTTTAGATAGAAAAGTATAAATGTGAAGAAGCTGAAGACAAGCAGGATGACAGTGAACTAGACTCCAGTCCACTTCATAATAATCTTCAAGTTTTTTTGACCTTATTCTTTTTTCTTACTTCGCCACCCTCTTCTCGTTGTCCTCTAAAGTTGCGATTTCGAACTCTTGACGAAGGAACCCTCCTATCACTGGTTAGATAAGGAGTCATGAGTAATCGCTTGTTATTATTCCTGCTTTTGCAAGCTGCGCTTCTAGTACGCCTGTTAAGTTCCTTGACATCTTGGTGGGAGCAATAAAAGCAATAGCCTTAGGGCCACATGCAGACATTGTGGACAATTATGCAAAGCTAATGACGAAAGATGATTCAGCCATGTTTTTTTTATAATTGAATGTACAGTAGTATGTGGACCACGATCACGCTCATTTTTAGGCGTTTTATACGGAGTATGAAAACAAGAACGCCTTCAGCATTTGTCTTTGTCTGTCGGTAACGCTTTTCGGTTGAACATTTTACCGACATGCGTTTCTTAGCAGCTTTCCGAGTGGCTTCATTGTTTGATAGTAGCGAATTACAATGCGTGTATCGTAGCACATTGTCGTGTCTGACATCGAGCAATACGTCTGGATTCTAAATGAAGCACAGCTTGAAGAGGTATTATTGGCTGGATCAGATCAGATCCTGATGATACCATCTCAGACAGAGAAAAGTTTTCATTCATCGTCACAAACATCGTCGTAGTTTATAAGCAGGGTAGAATCAATTCTATGGCCCTTGTTCTTTTTACAGAATAAGCAACGATCTCGACTACCTACTGCCCTTACCCTTTTCTTTTTCCATAATGACGTCTCAAACATTATATAAAAGACCTTATGGATGGGATGATCGATTCGTCTTTCACGTATTTATATGTTTGCATGTGCACTACGCATCGTGAATCTTTTAATAATGAGAGGTGAAATGACTGTCTTACGCTTCCCTGGTATCTGGCAAAAATCATTGCGCAATCCCCAGTTGCCAGCTTTCAGATGTGATCTATAAAAAAAACACCTTCCAAAACAGTGTCATCACATGACTTCTTATACGGAGTGTAGAATGCCCTCCCAAGTTTCACTGAAACTTGCTTTGCCATTTTTTTTAATCTATATAATCAGCGGGTCGCAACCCGTCACGGTGGATGGGTCACAGTCGAGCCCGAAACCCGTCGGGTCTACAAGGTTCGGTCTTAGGCGTCGACTCGTGTCCCGTACGGGACGGGTAAAACGGGATGGTTCACGGGTCGACGCGTCCCGATTAGGAGCCTTAGTTCTGGTTATACATCATCCATAAACTTGGAGTTGATATTACTATGATAGCACATACGCAGCAAGAACTCTCTTTGATGACGATGGTCTGGAGGCCCATTCTGATATATGCGTTTTATTATCAGGGCTTTATTTTTTAATCGTGCATTTCTCAAGGTGCGAGCCGGAGATGGTTTCTTGCAAAGGCACGTCGATCAATCCGGCACCTTCATCGATAAGCTGGTGAGTGACACGCTTTTGTTCAAGCACCTTCTTCTAGGTAAAGAAAGGAGTGAATATTCGGTTGCCGACACAGGAATGAATAGTAATACTAACATAGGTAGTTCCCAATAATTCCATCACTTGGATCATATAGGCACGATCATCCCGGCAAGTGGGAATCTTCGCTGACCGCTGATCTACGTGACACCACCGCTTTGCGTCATGCGCCCTTGTGGTCGTGAGCGTCAACGTGTTCCGGATTACGTGACTTGCTAAGAGCTCTTTTTTCTTGAACACTACGGCGGGAAAGTGCAGATTTTGATTCGGATTTTGCTGCGTTTTTGCCAAATCCTGGACTAAATCCGCACACGCGGATGTAACAAACCGGCTCCTATAGGCTCCATTCAGTCTGGATGGCCGACAATCCTGGCAAAATATGGACTTATTCCACAGCAATATCCGTACTTTCTCGCCGTAGTGGAACGTATCGAATGCTGCTCATGGGTACTTCGCTGCCTCGGCATTCAAAATATTAATCGCACATTCAATTATCTTGTAGGAGTCATCTAATGTGTGCTGGACGTTTTCTGATTCTTTACCACGTGATGACTCTACGATAAGTCTCTCAATCTGCTGGGCATCAGCGTATCCTACACCGTCGAGCAATACCCGTGGCGTCATTTGGTAGTCGCAATCGAAAAGATATACGGCTTCGGTTGCCTGCAACATCTTCTCGCACCAAGCGAATCCAATGTTGTATCCAAGCGTACTTTGGGAACTAGTACAATGGATATTGGCTTGTA
>JSYX01000315.1:0-38701 GCA_000787465.1 Thermomucor indicae-seudaticae
TGACTCGTTTGATAGATTGGTAAAAGCAATGTCGGACTATAGAGCACCTATCACCGTTTCTTTGGAACATTCTTCCACAAAACAGTCTAGGCATTGTTCGTAATACGTGACCGGATGTTAATGCATCGACAGCATACAGGTTTTTGAATAACTTATTACGTCCTCTGTTGGTAGTGTTTGCGTGAATTTACAGTGAGAAGTTGCTCTGGAGAGAAATATGGTTTGCGCCATTGGTTGATGACCTAGCGCAGACATGACAGTCTTTTAATAACTTTCTTTTGTTGTCCACGGCGCGAAGCTGGTTTAATGACCAACTGTTTGAGACGGATCAATTGTTTAACAATAGTCGCCCTATCTGCATCGATTTCCTTCGTTCTTCTCTTCCGCTAAAAACATGGGCGTATAGGTTTGCATTTCTTCGCAAGAAAAGCCCAGGCATGCCAAAATAGTGTGCCACTTCTAGAAAGCTAAAAGAAGAGCGGGTGGATCATGTTGTTGCAGTCGGTAGTCGGGGAAAGTCTCTCAGTGAGCCGTCTTCTCTTTGACAAAAGTTTCTATGGGATTACTCTGTTAGCATGCAATTTGTGCTGGCTATCTTTTCCTTGTGTAATGTCAAATGTGTGTGGAGGAACTGGAGAGCATAGCTCGTTCAGGCTTTTATTTCGGAAATGGTGGGATTGTGCAACCCTTTGACAGCGAATGGAGAACGGGAGGTGTGGTTCGTCTTTGACTCCACAATATCATTGCCAGCCCAAGCACCTACCCCTGCGAAGAGGACTGCAAAATCGAATTGGGCATATAATGTAGCAAAAAGTGTATGGTCAAGGCCAAATGCGGCCGATAAGAAGTCGATACTTGAAAAGATCAAAAAACAAGCAAATGACTGGATTCGGTTTATACCGAGTATCAAGGAGAAGGCAGTGAACGAGCTCGGCAAGCTAGGCTGCCGTTATATCATGTCAGCTTACGTAGCTGACCCGCAAATCACGTACATGGTACACATCTGCCCCCGTCGGGTCGCCGTAATATCAAGAGACGGAGACCTGATGATCTATCAAGGTGTCCTAGATTTGTCCAGTAGCCGTATTTTACTCAAGCCAGCGCAGCGAGGATAAGCGAGGGGAGCGAGGATAGGCGAGGGGAGCGTGAAGGGCCACAGCTGATCATCAAGCGGAACCGCCTTTACGGACGTTTATTCATAAATCGAAGGTGGCAGTAAGATCGGTTTCAGAGAGCGGAGGCGAGCAAAGACGCGTTTGCGAGGCTTTCCTTCGGCTCAAGACACGGCAGCCTAGGCAGCTTTTTGGAATATCTGAGAGCATGGCAAGATACAAGCATCGACGGGTGTACAACTTTCTGGTCCCACCCGGCCATGAGAAGACGCGCCTGGGACACGGCACGCTCTATGAGGTCCGTCCTGGACAGGATTACGAACGATATAATGTAATGAAGGATGTGGAGAAGTTCCAAGGGCCCAAAACTGCCTTGCCAGCATTGCTCGCATTCGGTACAGATGGGTTTTCTCGAGCGAATCGGAAAGGGCGATGGATCGCAAACTTGAAAAGTCACATGGACTTGCTGCCCAGAAAGCGGGGCATCATGTCTGCAGAGTGGATAATTACAAAACAAGCCAGATATGCCCGAAGTGTCTGACTACCGCTGCTGTCGTCGTCAAAACTGATCATCTGACACGGAAGCCATGGGGCACATATTTTGCTAGTAATCCAAAGCATCTTGGCAGAGGGGCAAGGCAAAAAGTATTACGTGTCCTCGTCTGTCCCGACTGCGAAACGGTGTGCCATCGAGATGGGATGGCCGCGCAAAATTTCTGGACCACTGCTGACGCGACTTTATCTCGCGGGATGCGCCCAGCGTGCTTCATGCGACAGGACTCTCGAACCACGACGGATAATAAAAAGAAGGCGTTTGTTATGTTTACCCTTTACTGTTCTAGTCACTAGTATTTACGTCTATTCACAACCGTAGCGACATGAAACCCAGGTGACGACCCTGGTGGCTGTCCAATAAGGGCTTATGGTATTATTGTATGTTTGGAAATGCATGGTCCCGTTCTTTCGATTGTACATTGGTATCGTTTCCGGATAATATGTAGTCCAGAAAAGTGCATTCATTGAGTATTGACGCCAGTCAAACCACCCTGCAGTAATATATAGACTTCTCTGGTGTATCATTTAGCTAGGCAATGGCTCAATCATTCATGTCTGATTTTCGCCAACGTCACCTTAAGGTTGAGCAAAGCCGGGAAAATGGTGTTCGAGATGGTATGTAGGTTGCAACTAGTCAAAGTCTGCAGGTGACATGGTTGACGTTAGCCGCTCACTTCAATTAGCTAACGTTGTTCCAATTGCAACCTGAAGAACGTGCTTCGGCGCTTACACAGCTGAGCTGTGAGCTGGCGGTCAATCTGAGATGCTCTGGTATGCTTGTGTACAACTAGAACATTTGTATTAAATCAGTTACGGACCATTCGGTCCGAATGAGGCTATAAGCTACAAGAAGATCTTTCGATCTGAATGCGCAAAGCAGCTGATGGAGGAGACGGCGTGAAGGCATCTTCCTCTGTTTGCTGCATCTTGAGCGATTGGATGATGTATTAGCTAAGTAGCATGACTTTGTTCGGACCTTTCAACGTCTGTTCCATGCTATCGGTATGGGCTGTCAGATGCTTTTGAGCAGCGAGGGGATGAAACCGAAGCCCACGTTGCTGTTGTTGGATGAAGTGCATCTCAGATGTCGATGGGTAAATTTCACAGCAATGCTGAACTCTCTGGTAGAACTATTTACGCCAAGTTTCTCAGCTTTAGTAATCCGTTCAGGGACGACGACGAACAGACGGTTCGTCAGCCTTAATACTTTGGGATTCCGAAGCTCGACCCATTACGGGATCGAAGCTTGAACGTTACACAAGTATATAGGCCTGGAAACCGATGGAGCGTTCTTATAAAACGTCAACGTATTCGCTTTTCTTTGTTCTTCTTTTCCTTGATCTTGCCGCCTCTCTCAAAGCATGCTGTTCCAATCTACCTTCGCGCCATTGGACTTGCCAGAGTGCAATCTGATTGAATTTCTATTTCAAAACAAGTACAATACTCCCGAAAACCGACCTATACTCATCGACAGCGTCTCTGGTGCGTTTTTAACTTATGGACAGCTCAAGGATTCCATCTTGAGATTTGCAGCTGGTCTGCAGGACAGGTGTGGGTTTGAACGAAACGATGTTCTCGTATTGTACGCTCCAAATCAGGTAGACTATCTTCATTCTTCTGCGGTTTCGTCCCTGCTGGTCTCTCATCTTTTTCTTTTCCTTGCTCTTTTGCAGTATAATTATTCCATTCCGTTATTTGGTACCATCGCTGCAGGCAAGCATTGCTAATCATGTATCCTTGAGAAAATTCCATCTCGATTACTAATTGATTTTCCAGGTGGCGCGACGTCACCGGCAAATCCAAACTATCAACCTCATGAATTGGCCTATCAGTTGGAGCAGACCAAGGCCAAGATCCTCATTGCAAGTGCGGATAATATCGATCGTGCTCTGGCTGCAGCAGCGATGGTGGGTCTTCCGAAAACAAACATTTACCTACTGGAGGACAAGCCCGTGCAAGGCATCCAGCCTTTTACCTTGCTGATGGGTACCCGTCGGGTAGCACTGATAAAGTATACACCTGAAGAAGCCAAATCGACCATTGCTTATTTATGTTTTTCGTCTGGCACCACTGGTAAGTGTATATCAGATGCGACGACCAACGTGGGAAGCAGTTAAATGAACTGTTATCATTGTAGGTCGCAGCAAGGGAGTAATGACCACGCAAGTACTACTGCATGAACCAAAAAATTCGGATGAGAAGGTTACGAGAGTGTTAATATGGTAAACCATAGACACTACAATATCACGAGCAACCTACTGCAATACATGGCTCTTGATCGCAACGCCTTCAAGCCAGACACCGACCGGACCGTAGCCGTCCTTCCGTTCTTTCACGTATTTGCGCTAACTCAGATCTTGCACGTCCTCTTTTACATGGGAATCCCTGTCTATGTCATGAAGCGGTTTGACCTCGTTCGCTATTGTCGCCTCGTCCAGGAAAAGAATATAACGTTTGCCTATCTCGTTCCACCCATTCTTCTCTCTATCACCAAGCAAGCCGAGGCAATCCAGTTTGACTTGTCCTCGCTCCGTTGGATTACATGCGGCGCTGCTCCGCTAGGAAACGATTTGCTTGAGGCTACCCGCAAGCGTCTGCCTACCACAATTGTCCGGCAAGGATACGGTCTCACAGAGACATCGCCTGTTGTTGCAATCGAACCTCTAGATAACACTGCTGTTGGTAAGTCAAGAACATGAGCCTTGTAGTTGATGATGGTCATAGCGTGATGTTCGTGATTTATGCAGGGTCCGTCGGACTTCTATGCCCCAACATGACGGTAAAACTGGTGACTGAAGAAGGCAGAGGTACGTAAGGTTAAGCTCGCAGCAGCGAAAGGAATAAAGTTTTTGGGGAAAACGGCTCATGCAAGGTTGTCTGGATGTAGCTGTCGGATTTGGAGAGCGTGGCGAAATTTGGATAAAGGGTCCCAATGTCATGAAAGTTAGACAAGTTACACATATCTATTGTTTTCCTTTTGTCTCATTGGTATTATGTGTAGGGCTACATTAACAATCCAGAGGCAACGGCAGAATCGATCGATGAAGAAGGATACTTTCACACTGGCGATGTGGGCGTAGTGGACAAAGAGAACCGATTGTATATCGTCGATCGATTAAAGGAATTGATCAAGTATAAAGGCTTCCAGGCAAGTTCTTTCTTTTTGGTTAGACAAGTTACTACTTCAACGTCTTGATAACCAGAAACGATTGTACATATAGGTCCCACCCGCAGAGCTGGAATCTTATCTGGTATCCGAAAAAAAAGAAATAGGCTCTATTGCATAATGGACTGACTAACGTACGGGACTTGATCATTAGCTGAAATCACCCGAAGTAGCCGACTGTGCCGTTATTGGCGTTTACGATCCTGAACAAGCGACCGAGTTGCCGATAGCTTATGTAACACCAATGCCGAACGTACCGCGTAACGACGAGACCAAGGCACGGTTGATGAAATTTATCGCTGATCAAGTCGTGCCATACAAACAGATTCGAAGAGTTGAATTTATTGACGCCATTCCCAAGAGTCCATCCGGTAAAATCCTACGTCGCGTCCTGCGCGACAGATTCAGAAATGAAGAACAACAAAGGAAGAAAAAGACGCGTGGGAGCGGTAGTATGCAAGCAAAATTATAAGTGATGAGTCATCCTTTTTGCGCAGATAGATCAAATTGGCAATAAACTTCTTCCGATTATCAATCGATGCACCATGATGCTAAGTACTGTTATATAGCAATATATGTAAAAGAAAGATATCGATATATGGCTCAAGGTAATCGCATTACATAAAATAGCATTAACTGCAGCATACATAAAGTCTCTTGTCGTCCAACCGTCTTTTTAATTTTTTCTTTCGCTCTTCAGCACACAATGGTCCAAGACAGCAAAAATGAATCATCTGATGATGCGGGCTGCTCATTGCCAACTCCGCCTACACGCGAATGGGATACAGAGAAAGCATCCATAGCAGGTGCTACAGTAGTGACAGAACAAGGAGCGGTCCAGCCTGGCAAAACAGAAGGGATTACGACTTCCAAAGGGACGACAAGGTTTACACGTATCGAAAAATGGGTATCCGAACATGACAAGACATCCCGTATTATGGTCTTTATCGGTCTACAATTGTCGCTTTTTCTCAGCGCTCTGGATAGGTAACATTCTCAAGGATCGACGAGTATTAGATCACAGTTGGCTAACTCAACCGTTTTAGCACAATTATCTCGACTTCACTCCCAAGTATCGGATCAGATTTCAATCAAATGTCGATAGGTAATTGGAACGGTATCCAAGGCGGAAAAAGAGGGACTTCCTGATCTGTTTTTGTATTATCACTAGTTGCCTGGGTCTCGACTGCTTATTTACTCTCTTTTGATGGGTTTCGTAAGTCATTACAATCTCCCAATACAGCTGGAAAATGACGATTCATCTTTGATAATGATCTAGAACCGCTCTTCTCCAAATTCTCTGATATATTTGGAAGGAAATTGGTCCTTGTCGTCGGCATTGTGATATTTCTGTTTGCCTCGGCTTTATGCGGAGCTTCACAGGTAATCTAGACCCAGCTCCCCAATTTGGATAGGGCTACTCACCCAGAACCCGTAATAGAGCATTACCATGCTAATAGCAGGACAAGCGATTCAAGGCATCGGTGCAGCAGGAAGTTTCTCCATGGCAAGTCATAATAGATATGACAGCTGCCTTGTACTGGGTCATGTAACGTTGTTGCAAATAGGTGTTTGTTATCATTTCTGATATCGTGCCGCTCGAAAAGCGTGGAAGTTACCAAGGGTACAGTGTGCTGAATACGTTGACCATGGGCTTTGGTCTGAGTTTAATGCTCACAACGCATAGAATCATCAATGCTGTGTTTGCTATGGCGAGTATCTTTGGTCCCTTGCTTGGAGTAAGTTAATCATAACAGTAGCCCTAGAGATTGTGCACCGTTAAACCATTTCCCTTTAGGGAAGCCTGACTGATTACGCTTCGTGGCGATGGAACTTTTACATAAAGTACGCAACATTGCCTCCTGGAACGATGCCTTCGTTTCTAACGCCATCTTTTCAATAGTCTACCTTTTGGTGCTGCTGCGTTTGTTCTGATTGTCATTTTCCTGCGACTTCCTGAACCCGAGGGCGACTTTATGCACAAGTTACGTCGCATCGACTACTTTGGTAAGAAGTCTTTCTAAAGTTCATTCAGAGGAAAAAGAAGCCCTAATAAGAGGTGACTAGGCACCTTTAACGTGTTGGCCTTCTCCACTCTATTCTTACTGGCAATGAACTTTGGCGGCCAAACATTTCCATGGCGCTCTGCAGCTGTGATTGTACCACTATGTCTATCGGTGGTGATGGTTGGTCTTCTTATTCTCGTGGAAATCAAGTTCGCCAAGGAACCCTTGATGCCACCGCGACTGTTCAAGGTGCGATCCATTGTGGCCATCTTGGCCACCAATTGGTTCTTTGGTATCACGTTCTTTAGCATCGCCTACTATCTACCTGTCTATATGCAAATCATCAAGGGCGATTCGGCCATGTGGTCGGGTATCCGGATGATGCCGATGCAGTTTGTCGCGACCTTTTTTGCAAGCGCTTCTGGGTTCTTTATCTCCAAAACTGGCATCTATCGACCGCTGTATGTTTATACAACGCCGCAGATCCAGTGTGTCGGTCTTCTCACGTTTGGTCTTAGTATTACTATAGGGACTGCTATTCTTACTATATGCACCGGACTGCTGAGCATGCTTGATAAAGATACAGGCTACGACAGTGAGTCCTTCACAGATCAGCCAGTAGGCTAAACAACTATCTTACTAATTCTTTTGTCTATCCAAGAACTGTATGGCTTTACTGCCTTAGGCGGAGTTGGTATGTGTCACTCCGGAAACAACATCTGCATCAAGCTAAACAGGTCTGATCTAGGTCTCGGCCTTATCTTTTCAGCAGCCATTATCGGTCTCCAAGCAGCTGCAGAACCTCGCGATATCGGTAAGCAGGTTTCGACAGCAAGAAATAAAGGTTATTGCATTTGCTAACAAGGCAATTTGTAGCTGTTGTCACTGGCTTGGGCAACTTTTCACGTATCCTCGGCGGCGCTCTGGGCGTCTCGATCTCTGCAGCCATCTTAAACTCATCTCTCAACCACGACTTGCCAGGCAAGATTCCGGACCAGTACATTGATATGGTTATCAAATCCCCGGAATCCTTGAAGGACAACTTGCCACTTCAGTATTTCCCACCCATCCTGGATGTCTATATGGACTCTATCCAGCTCATATGGTATGTCATGATCCCCATGTCAGGAGTAGGTCAGTACAGTATCAATTGAAGCACAGTCGTGTGCATTGTCTTCAATAACACTGCTTTATAGCTTTCTTGAGCTCCCTGTTTGTGAAACACCATCCTGTGCTCAAGGCTACCACCGAAGAAGGTCCCTGCGAGTGCTCGCCGCCTTCTCTCCCGTTAAAAGAGCATGAAACTCAACAGAATAAGGAGCATGACCGGGTCACCGTGTCAGTGGATGTATAGAAACACATGAATCAGATATTTGTCTAGGAAACTTTGAGAGCTTTATGTAAATGTGTATACCTAGTTCCACCAAACTTGAAACGTCATTTTACCTTTTTGCAGCTTGAATGACAAGAGGGTCCTTTTGAATAGGCACCCTACAGGATAGACAATGCTGGATTGCTCATCCCAAGATGTTGCAATCAGTGACCGCGCATTTTCAAGTCATAGATTAGAGAATGCTCAACTAGTCTAAGCAATATGCTCCATTTTTTAACCGCTTTCCGGATCTCACAGTGACGATACCACTATCTACTCTAACACACGCAACACTCATGGACACCGTTTGTAGTATCTTAAGCCGGTGCTACATGTCCCTCGACCTGGATGTGCCGATGGCCCGCATATGCCTTGGATTGCTTGTTGCTTGTCTGTGCTTACCTGAGCTGGGAGTGCCTCGAAATCATTTGCAGTATCTTGGGCCCATGCATGTCTCTCGAGCTAGATGCACAAAGATTACATATATGCATTGGTTTGCCACTTGTTACTCTGTGCTTACATACCGAAGCTGGGATGCGTGAAGACTGGAAAGAATAACCGAAGCAGCGATACACAGTAGTATGGAAAACCGCGTTTTGTTCCAAGTTACGTGAAATTTCTTTAAGCGTATCTACCACTCTTATATATCCATTTGCCGAACTCGAGTGACCGACAGAGTTTGTTTCCCCTTCCTCTGGAATGTTGCTCGTAGATGTTGTCAACAACAAGATCGTCAATCGGGAATTCAAAGTTGTCTCAAAGAAAAGGTATCGCAAAGGGACTACGCGCACATCCCAGTGAGAGTAGCAATTCCGCGCAACAGGGTCGGTAGCGTACTGCCTGTTAGCTTTTAACTGAATGCCTTACGCAATAACATACATGAATCGTTTCAAAAAGTTGGCGCTTACTACCGCTAGATAGACATCTCCCGCATAATCTTCCATCAGCCTGAGCAATATGTGCCACATTTTCTATGGTTACGGTCAAACAAGGCCACGGCTAAATGATAAACATTTATTATTGAATGCAGAGAAGTTCCTTCAAGGATCTAATAATAGACTTCGTTAAGGTACGCTGATTGTGAAGCCAAGAACACCGTCGTCCAGTACTGTCCCTGGTTCTGCCGAGATTCCCACATTGAGAAAACCGTTATCGTGCTTGGTATCCTCAGGCTCCTGAACACCTTCTGTACTATCTTGGGCTACTGCTGCACGTTTCCCGATGCGGATGAGAAAAGATCGTATATCTCCCTTTCGGTCTTGTATGCTTATTTGAGCATCCAACAGGCCTGTGTCCGCTTGAGCAACCAATTGAATTGGAAGCGCCTGAACCACTGAAAGTGTTGTCAAAGCGCAGATGAAGAGTAATATAGAAAAGCGCATCTTAAAAAATTGTTCACAACTTCTTTATGAGAACCACACTCCTATATATATATGTCTTGCCAGATGTGATCCGGCCACAATGAAAAGTCACCCCTGCATCTTTATGCATTTTGGAGAGGTGTGATAATATTCTACTTTGAAATCCTGGATCGCCTGGATTATGCAATTGTAAGTATATACATCGGGACTAGATGCAGTCATGACATATTCAACGCCAGTCAGAGGTGAGAAGACTGCTTGTAACGCCCCGTTCAAGTTGTTATTCAGCGCAGAAGACCATGGAACACTGCTCGCTAACTGCTGTTGTTGGATACCTCCAGTAACAATGATAGTACCGAAAAGACAAACACAGAGAATATCGTATGATGCGGAAAACTGCAGTAACGAGAACAGAATGGATCGCCATGGTCATAACAGAATTCACTTCCCGACATGGAAACGAGCCAAAAAAGCAACCGCAACCAAAGTTCAGAACAAAGTGCTGGAGGGACCTGCACGGCCATTGCGAAATCAGATATCTTTTCGCCAGGTCGTGGAAACGAAGCAGCGCTATACGATAGCGTCAGAAGTTTCTCATAAAAGCTCAGAAAACCCACGGCTCTGTTGTTCCTTAACTAGAAAAATTCGTCTGGCATATAAAATTGCTTTCCAAATGTCAGTGCTTACACAGACATTGCCGCTAGACAGAGGTATCCCGTGTAATTTTCAACTGATCATAAGAAATATGCTCGCCGTTTTTCATTCCCTTGGACCACAGTGAAGAGCGACGATGGATAAATGCAGGTCACATATACTTTTTAGACCAGAACGGTGAAAACTCGCTTAAAGACATGTACCTCAGGGAGTGATACCATCAGGATTAAAAAGCCGTGATCTTTGCTGCGGAGTATCCTGGGTTCCCAAATCGACATCAACTGTATCCTGCTCGGTGGCGCCCTGGCTCCCGAACACCGCTTACAGTGCCTCAGGCCAGTCCTCCGCGTTTCTTGGCCTGCACACGCAAAAATTTGTGGTCTGCTCTTAAGACCTGAGGATCATCAGGCCAAGGCGTCCTGAAATTTATCCGTTCACTTCCTTTTATTGCGCATCTATACATGTGCCACCGACTCTTTTATGAACCCATGGTAATAGATTTAGTTAAACAGTCCACAGGACGAAGTGCGCACGGCGCTGCTGTCAAATACGTCCCGACGACCCGCCTCTAGCGGTGTACCTAGGATTTCTGACGAGGTCCGGAGCTAATACTCTTTCAGATGGACGGGTATGGTCGGTGGCCGTAGTTCAGCTGTTGAGGAAAATGATACTTACCTTATCGATATAGTGCAGGGCTCAGCACGTATTCACCTTGACTGTCGGCGATATGTTCACACTATAGGAATGAAAATCTTAAGTTCTCTGATGTGCACCTTAAGTACTAGAATAGACCTTACGCATACCAAAGTCCACGAAATTGGATTACTTCAGACTTCTGAAGCGCCTTAAGTGCTCCGATGGGACTCTTATGTCCTCCAACCTTTGTGCAGTGGGTCAGCATATCTCCAACGAGCCGCCATAGTGAAAAGAGCAAAACATGTGCAATCCACGAAATGGACCAGATATTACTGATTCATGTTGTCTATGCCACTAAGGATTAATTGGTACATTTAATTATGTAATGACAGATATCACTATTAGTGTTTATAGGGATATGCTGACCCACTATATGAAAAGTTGGAGAACATAAGAGTACTTCAGGTTCCGAAAAACCTTAATAACCCCAAATCGTGAAATTTGGAGCACTTAAGGTTTTCATTTCCTATAGTGTCAGTATAAAGGCCAATCTGGTATGTGAGCGCAGATCTATGAACTTTTGTGTCAGCTATTGATGACGAACGTTCATGAGGGAAAAAATCCTGCTGGTCAATAAAGACGGTGAAAGGCCTGTGGACCGTGGTTCTGGGCACTTCCAAACGTTTCAACTTAAACCAGAAATCAGATTGCGCCACGACACTATCAGTGTCCGTTTCAGTCAGAATAGATTTGAAAGAGAATCACGCTGCCAGCTTCTCTTCCATTACTTTTCAAGTCCTATTTCTTTCCAAGTTGTACAAGGGCGTTACTGCAAGATCTCCTCCCATATAAGCAAGTTTTACCAAGATTAGGGGCCCTTGAGCCTGCCATTCAAGAACCGAGGCTTTACACGCCGTCTGTCAAATGGTGGCATCGAACTTCAAAGCGAGAAGGCACTGTACTGGATCGAATTGTCGTTTAAGGCTACAGTGGTCATATTGTCTGATGCTCGGACAACAGTCTTGAGCCTTTCCCTGAATACATGGCAAACCAGGTTTATTAATCCTTCCTTGATGATAAGCTCGTTTAACTCTGGGATCCTAGGTTTCCCCCCTCTTTATCGAGGAGGTCGGGGCCGGCTGCAGGCCTAATCGGCAGGGGCGGGTGCATGAGAGTATGTTACGCGACTCTCCTGCGTCGGACGGGTCATGCCCACCACTTTGTGGTGGGCTTACGACAAAGAATATTGGACATTCCTGCAACTGACAAATGTGCTAGTTGAATATTCGTCTTGCGATAATTTTTCTCCACTCTATGCTAATTCTACGAAAACTTCAATCACGCTTATCTTCACTTCTAAACCTGCATTGACCAATCCGCGTTGTCGAAGCCACTACCATATCTGTTTCATTGAGCCGTTTCCGACAAAAATTTCGTCTCTTTCGCTACTTTGTACCGCTATGGCCAACAACAACCATAACATCCAGCATTTGAACGGTACAAGGAACAATCAGCAACGATTGGTTCAGATTCTTGGACGACAATACAGTGCAAGTAACAATGGGAAAGGGAACCGGGTTGTTAATGACAGCAATCCTGTTGTCGCGAGCCCATTCTCGTCAGCGAAGCCTTCCCCTTCACACCAGCAGCCAGCGGTGCGGGCAGGGGCACCGGCCAGCAACAGCAGTAGCAGTACTATTATCGATCATGAGGAGAACGACGACGACGAGTACAGCAGTAGCGGGGACGAGTTTCCCGAAATCACCGAAGAAGAAATCGAAACTTGGTCCGGTGTCGAACAAAAGCGTCTTCATTTCCGAACATGTGTTCAGCGCGATGAACAGCTTTTGCGCCAAGTCTTGATCTTTAAACCGTTCGAGTGCAAAACTAAAAAGGAACGGTACGAGAAGTGGCAATGCGTGACCCGAAACTGCGACGAGATCATCAAGCTACTACCAGACAATAGCACACTACAACTCAACTTCTTTTTCCCAAAGCACGCCAAACGACGATTTAAAGTGATTATGGAAGCTCATCATAGTCTTATTAACAACAATAAGAACCCAATGTTCCTTGGTATCTACGGTGAATACGGAAGCTTACAAGGGCTCATTGAACGCGCCTATCAATTGGTAACGAATGTTCCTTTCGCGTTGTCTGTCATCACATCGCTGTTCATCAATCTTTGTTATTTACTCATGCATCGTCCAGTATGTTCAAGCGGGATATAGACCTGGTCGCATGAGAGCTGGATTTTTCTCTAAACGCAAGCGCCAGCGAACTGAATCGGACGATGGAGGAGATGGAGAGAATGATGATCCTGTTCTAAAGTTAGTCACTAAACGACTCAAGGAACAACAGGTAAACGCACCCGTCACAGACAACTGTCGCTCTTTTGACGAAATCAAGAACTGATGTCATGTATTACTGCAGGATACGATTGTCAAGTTCGTGAACGAGCAGGAAAAGAGAATCTCAGACATGTTGAAAGAACATCAAACCAAAGTCAAAGAGATGCTAAATAAACATCATCAGCAAGCACTAAATGCAATCAACACCCAGAAACAAATCGCGAAAAACCTGCAGAAACAGCAAAAGGCTCTTGTCGGCAAAGCGAAAGACGGCTCAGCAACCCAAGACGAGCTCAACAGAACGTGTGTTGAGAGTCAAGAAGAAACGCTAAGACAGAAGATCGCTTTGTTGGAGGAGAAACTGATAATCGCTCAAGATCTTCAACAAGAACGTTTCAATGCATTATGCGAAAAGCTTGCGTTAACAGAACAGCAGCGCGACGCGTCGTGGGACGAAATGTACACCAAGTGGACTACGATCCAAAGGGAAATGTTGCTAATGCAGCAACAGGTCATCGAGCAACAAAGTCGTACCGAGGATGAAAGAATGAAGTTTCTGCGTGATCTTTTCAACAACAAGCACAACTGATATATCTCTCTATCATTGGTGGACATGTCTCGCTAGTCGAACACTCTCATTCCATCCCTCCTCCGCGGTATATGTATATAGCTTCCGGTATGAGTAAACAGCAAAGAAAAGATCATTATTATTTTACATGTTTATAATGCGTTGCTGTCCTTTCTGCGAGCATGAATGTGGATTGGAAGAGGTTTCTGATTCCAGGTAATAGGAGCTGCGCCCGCGGGAAGCCTGCCCTCGGAACGAATAACGGATCCTATTGCTTTATAACCCCCGCATGAACATTACGAACACCCTGGCATTTTACCATTGTAATAACAGGTCGAAAACTTACACATGAAAAACCCAAACGAGGCGGCTGAACCGATCATGTATTGACTGAGCATAGAAATGGGTCCTTTGGAACCACTGCCGAAACTAGCAATGTGGCGCGCGTGTAAGATTCTGTAAACAATAGAGTCGTCTCTTCATTATGTACCGAATCAGGTTAATCGTTCCAAAAACAAATCCCACACAAAGCCCAACGGTGCCACCCATGAGGGCACCCATTTTCATCTTCTCCCAAGTGGAAGGCTGCTCCATTGTCGTAAGTAGGAAAGACAAAAACAACAACGAGTGCGCGTTGCGGGCTTTTTCGCACTCAGCTTAAGCTTCCTAAATGGCATGAAAAAAAAAGAGCTGACCGAACCTTTCATGTCTCGTTTCCATTGATGGCTTCGCCATCAGCCAACACCAAGGTATATCTCTACATTTTTCTTTCCGTATAACTTTAGCCACTTGCTAAATTTGATGCTCTTCTGCAGCGACTATATATTGGTAATTACGACCCCACAGTAGACGAGTAAGTTGGCAATTCGTTTGCTGGTTTGGTGGAATCCGATTAACGATTTTATTACAGGTATGCGATTGTTAAATTATTCGAACCATACGGCAAAATTACGTTTCTCGATTACCTATTTCATTGGAATGGACCAAAGAAGGGTCAACCAAGAGGATATTGTTTCCTTGAATACGAAAAGAAAGAAGTACGTTTCTTATAATGCACTGATCTAATTGGCCATAATTTTGCTTTAACCTTTCTTATAATATTAGGACGCCCTGAACGCTATTAATGCTTTGCATGGAAAAGTGATTAAAGGAAGACCGCTGGTTGTGTCCTTTGCTTACATGGCAAGTAAAACTGTTAGCAATCCGAGAAAGTATTAGGCTAACTGATTTCATTATACACAGACTGCTGAGCAAGATCGTCGAGGTCAAACCACTTCGGGCCCGAATCGACCTAATGCTTTCACTATATTACGAACGCAAAAAATGGCAAGTGCAAGGTAAGAAATATTGGGATTGATCACTGCGAGGATCTCAGGGCATGCGTTTTTCACGTACCTTAATGTGTAGCACCGATGCCAAAATTCAGGCTATTGAACGCAAATTGGCAGCCCTACAAAACAAGTCATCATCATCCACAAGATCTCCTCCTCCTCCTTCTTCTTCCACCAATAGTAAAGTTCAACCCAAATCTATCCGGTCTGCATTGTCCACCGAAGCTACAACATCAGGCAAATCATCATCTTCTTCTTCATCCTCCAAGCGATTCAAGCCGTATTAAAAATTTCCCTCTCATTTCCCCACACTTACATCATCATCCATAGCAACATTTGTACATTAATTAATACTCTTCGTCTCAATCAAAGCTTAAAAAGGTGTAGTAGAAGTAAATAGTCTTTATTACATTGAAGCTTGTTGTCGTGCGAACAGTACCTTTTCGCGTCACAAAAAGGATTTCCGGAAGGCGGGAGACACTGTCGCGTACCTTTTCCCCCACGATGGTCAGGATAATCGAGGCCGACTATGACAGCGCCTATGAGACTATTAAACAGGATTCACTCGAAGGCAATTGTATTATATTCGTCGCACCCGATGTCGATGCCATTTGTGCCAGCAAAATTCTCCAGGTTCGAAATTAATCGCGGTTTGACGCAACTTTGTACCTGATCGATGCAATAGGCCATGTTGAAAAGTGATCTGATTCAGCATAAACTGGTGCCAGTTTCTGGATACAATGATTTGGATAAAGCCAATGCAGCACTCGTTGCCACCGATCCAGACGTGAGTCTTTCTCTTTTCTATTTTTCCTGGATTGCAGCTACTTAGTTTGCACCCCGATCAGCTTCGAACGGTCATCATGATCAACTGTGGTGGTCAAATAGATGTCCTGGAAGTCTTTGGTCACGATAAAGAGTTCAAGATCTACATCTTTGATAGCCGTCGACCGCTCAACCTCACGAACTGTTTACAAGAAAATACGACCGTTTGCGTGTTTGATGAAGATTGGGATTCGGAAAGGATGAACATGTATCTTGAGGCATATGAAGAAGTTTTTGTACGGACCACATCGTTTAGAAGCGATCTCTTTTCTTTTGCTGACAGAGAGCACATGGTGATGATAGGATGTTCACTCTGAAAGGGAAGACAGTGACATGTCAGAGACAGATGACGAAGAGGATATGGACAGCGAGCCACCACGACAAAGACGGCGATTAAATGACGATGGCGTAAGAGAAAGAGGCAGAGAAAAAAAACGTGATTTATGAAAGAATCATGACTTAGCACAGCGTGCGCGGATTTCTAGCTTTCCAAACGAGAACGTCGCCGCAAGAGACAAAGGCAACGACGCATGATTGCAGATTATTATACGTCTGGTGTTTACCATGCAAATTCAGTCGCAGGTCTCGTTTACAGTGTTGCATCACAACTGGCAAAAACGAACAATGAATTATTATGGTATCTCACTTCTCGGAATCATCCTTTCTTGCCTCCCTCAATATGCTGATCTCTTTTTCTTGGCTATTGCACAGGCTGGCTATTATAGGAGTAACAACACAGTATATATTCGAACGCATTAATACCGACAGATACATGAAATATGTAGCCGTTTTCAATGACGACGTGGCAAGGTTCAATATCCTGATGGATGGGGAGACAGCCCGGCCAGGAGACAGCAGGATACAGACAGAAGACGAATACCGCTTCATGTTATTTCGACACTGGAGTTTGTACGATAGCATGTACCATTCAGGATACGTAGCCAGCAAACTCAGCGTATGGCGAGATTACGGACGCAGGCGTCTGAATAACATGTTCGCCAAGATGGGGTAATATCCACTTTCTCGCAACTGCTATTCATGTTGTAACTGACACATTAAGGGCGTACCAGATTTTCATTACAGCAATGCCAACAAGTATATACCCACATGGATATGGAGTTAAAAGAGATGCTCCGTAACAAGATTGAGACCGTTGCACCGTTATATGGATTGACGGACATATTATTCCCCAGTTTTGCTCGAACGTATGGCTGGAAACATCGATTTTCAGCCAGTGATGTGGTTTACGCGTTGGTCACGCTTTTGGAGACCAGTCCATCGACCGCCACACGGCTAGGCGAGAATGTCAAGTGGAACCAAGACGAAGATTGGGATGCCCTGGAGAATGAGTCTGGTGACCATGGAGATGGGCTCGGAAGCGTACGAAAAAAGTGGTGGATGCGAAACTTTTATACCGTGTACGATGCTACAAACAAGTACGTCTTCTTCTTTACTTGAAAGGAAGTTTTCTGGGAACTTATATATAAAGTTGATGATGATGCAGTGTAGAAGGCTTACAGCGAGGCGTATCATTATGTATGAAGATTCAAAAGGCGATCGTACGGCAAGGGACTGCAATTCTGGACAAAAAGTTGACCAGAGTGCTGAACAACTTCCGCTTCGTGGTGATGCGGGATGGTCCTGACCTTCCGCTTTTTCAGCATCCTTTGACATTATCCAAGTTGGCCTTATTCTTGACCGACGCATACAGAGTACGCCACCCGTTTTTGTTGCTGCCAAGTGATAAATGAAAGACTCATTTATTTCTACTAGGAACACGCAAATCGAAATATGCCGTTTGTAATATCATCACTGGATGAGGAGCACGACTCTTATCTTGTGGTGGCCAACACGGTTGCGCCAACCTTTGGCGATACGCGGAAGAAGTAAGTCATGCAACAGGGTGGCCCCAGTTGGGCGGATGTAATAACAATAGCAATACATAGTGCTTTTGGTGTAGCATTTCAAAAAGCAATGCAGAAGACAGGAGCACGCGTATCTGTTGATAGCTTCGACTCAACTATCCTTCAAGTCCACAAGAATGACCTGGAACATTTCTTGGAGAACCTGTATTTATCATAGTAGATAGTAAGCATTTCCTTCCCTTCGGTTACCCCACCCTCATCATTTTCAGCATTTGATTTCCGTTTGTACAAGAGTTGCCAATAATTTATCATAAAGATGCATTGTTCATAATACAATTGTAGATGGCAAAACTAAAATATTACGCTGGTAAAGAAGTAGAGGAGGACGCCTTTGCTGCTGCTGCTATTCGGTGTTTTTTGTACATCATGAATCCTATAAAGAGTAAAAAGGTAGCACCCAAAAGGATTTCCGCCAGCCATATGAGATAGGCTGTATCTTTTTCAACATGCTCGTCAACTGGGAGGATGGGTAACCGGTCCATAATGCTATTAGATGAAGGGGGACGACGAGGAGCCCAGTCAGGTTTATAGGGTGGCCCATCAGCAGCGTAATTCCATTTCCCTTGTTCCCTGCAAGACTTGTCAACAAGGAACCGACTTGATTTATCAGCATTCAGGTCAATTGAGTCGTCGTTACTCTGGCGGGCCCGCCACCACGGTACCATCCCACGACAGACGGAGCACCAACTCGTGCGCTCATTGTGAAATGCAGGATCGCTCCAGTTGCCAATAAATGACGGATCGAGGCGCTGTCGTGCCGGGATATCGAGTGCGTCTCGTCGAAAAGAAAGGTATTCCAAGTAAGCCGTATCGTTTTGATCCAGATAATTGATATATTCCGCCAAATCACGTGGATCAGGGTAATCGTCCATACGGATCACGGCGTTTTTGTTGGGGATGAATCCGTCATAGGAATCAGGTCCGTCAACGATCGGCACTGCCGACATGGATAGGGTATCAAACAACTTTTCCGTTACTACAGCGGGTCAGTAAGCTCCTTGAAGACGAGGTTCCCCCATAGAATCGATACTTACCGTAATCATCACAATTAGCATTTTCAATAGCCAAATAAAACTTGTATTCCGCCATGAGTTCGAGCCTGGTCTTGTTTTCGGGAAACGGCTTGTTATTCAGACATGATCCATAACTGTCGACCTGAATGTAGCGCATCAGTTGTTCTACATAATACTGGCGCCCGCTTGATGCGCCACAGTTTTTCGCGATCCACAGGATGGGCGCACTGCCCGTCTTGGTCTGCATAAAGTTCTTTGGTAATGGTCTATTCACGACGTCCATCAGGGACGGGGAGTAGTATGGAAACAGGAACGAGCTCTTTAGATGATACGAAGCCAGGTAATCAAACACCTCCATCTTCTCTTCGTCCATACGAAATGGTGCCGTCAGTGGTGATTCCATTGTCTCCAGTATCCATGGTTGGTTCTTGGTATCTAATTTCGGTCAGTAAATAGATCAATTCTGCTCCTTATTTCCTTCCACGTACGAGAAGGAACCTGGGTCGGGAAATAGTCAGCAGCATGAAACACGACAGCCGTTGCCTCCTCAACATGGTCCGTCTTGGGTGAAATCGTGCACCAAGTACCGTCGGCACTCGCTTCAATCAAGGCACCTTCAGGTACCGGACAGTCCTTCCCGATAATAAGATCTTTACCTACTAATGTTCAGTAGAGGCCTTAGCGATAATCTGACAGACAGTACCGTCAAACTTGAATGTATTAAACCATCGGGTCCAGTACACAATGCGCAATGGAGGCAGCAGCGATTCCATTCACAAATAACAGAGTATACACAGTCTTTATCAATTGCAATGGTAATGCGGTCTTTGAACGCCGTTGCCTTGGCATTTTCCCTGTGCAACCAACTTTATTTGGGTACTTGATCCCTGCTTCTAAGCGTATTGGTAAGATTATGCTTTACAGCCACTTGTTGCCTAAATTCTTGACGAATGGCCATTTCTCGAATGCCTTCACTGGTCTTCAACTGCTGCTGCTTGACGCGACCATCCGTAATCGCAAGTCTCTGTCTTCGTTCTCGCCTCCGAAGCGCCTCCAGTTCCGCCTTGCTTGGCTGATTTTCCTGCTTAATGTAGGGCATGAATCATTTATTATCAGCCCGATGCAAAACCCATGTGCTCTTTGTACCTCTCGAGCTTGTTCTTTTCGAGGGTGATGCTGTTGCTTGTATTGTTTTAGGAATTTGCGATGCCCCACCCGGAGGCCATTCTGCAGCACAAGCTCATCTGTATCCATGGCCACGGTATTATTGCCAGCATTAGGTTCCGCCAAATCCTCGTTTGATAAACCAAAGTCATAGAATTTCAACAATTCTTCCGGATCCTCTGTTTCGTCATATGCCATCTTGCAATGGCCCGTGTCAATCTGTGTATATGTAACGTAACGTTCTATTAGTTTTCTGCGGCGGGTTTGTCAATTTGATTGATCGAATGACTGACCATATGCGAGCGCACAGCGTCTACGGTCTTCCACCGTCTGCCTCGTCCGTTGCAATATACGCAAATACAATCATGAACTTTTCGGGAAAGATAAGCGACAAGTCCTTGAGCATCCACCAGATACTCCACGTCTGGCAAAAAGAAGGCATGTTCTGTCTTCATGTGATCCATATTCGCGTCGAATGTATCACTCGGATGTGCACAGAATAAGCATTCAAAAAAGGGATCTCTTGATCGGTCCGATGAACCTTTGTTGTTGTTGTTGTTGCCAGCAGGTTTCGCTACTGGCTCCATAGCTTCCATTTCCTTGTGTCTTTTTGATTGTATATGATTATTGAAAGCATTTTCGGTAGAATACGATTTCCTGGGTACCGGTTCATAAGCATATACATATACACACACTCTCTCTCGCTTTTGCCTTCTTACCGGCATACAGCACATTCATATACAAGTCCCGCACGTTCTTGTTCTTCAAGCCCTTTTGCTTGCGTGGCTATATATTTGATTTGTCAGCAGAGCCCTTCCCTTCTTATGCACTTCTTTCTAACCTAACACTTTTTCTGCAAACTGTTCTGCACTGACAGGTGCCAATTCGGCTATTTTTCTCTTTAGGTTGTACTTGTGCCAGCTGAAAACGTTCCCCGTTAGTTTCTCCTACCTTGAAAGTGTCATCCTTTCTAATACTTGCTCTGTTCGATAGTGGTCTCTTTGTCTGTCCATAGTCGGGAACGCGACGTGGCACGCCAGACAGGTGAACAGAGCATTCTGTGGTTGGGAGAGGTGGGACATTGTGGAAGAAACGCAAAGAAAAGAAGATTCCTGCAAAGGGTACTACTGTTTTTAACGTGTCGAGTGGCAAGTGACCAGTTGAAGTGACTGGTTTGATCGTCAATGGATCAACGGATCGTTGCTTGCAACTGGCATTCAGTAAATCGGACGCCTCGGTTCTTCTGTGCTCATTTCGATTTTGTTTGAGTGGGATACAGGGTAGAATGACGAGCAAATGTTCGCAACAATGTCCCATTTCGTGTATTCTGGAGTGTGCTGCAAGTGCGGAACCTCGTATGGAAAGTTGGAAGAGCATGACTTGAAGAATCCTTTGATTTGGAAAGCAAAGCTCGTGCCCTCGGCACTAATACAGAAGGTAAAAGGGATGCTGCCATGTCTTTCATGAGCGATCGTCCTGTACGAGTTCTGCGGGTTTTTTCGTCGACTTTTGCGCTACTTCTCGCGCTGCTGGCGAAGACTGTTTCGTACAGATTCCCATTTCCCCTTTGATTTTTGGTGAAGGATGTATGCACTGGATATGATATAAGCAATGCTCGGGTCCAGATATTGCTATCTGATAAGAAAATGCATCATGGGAAGGTTCATATTACCCTCTTCTTTTGCAAGGGTTTGCTACAAGTGCATGAATCATGCCACGTGAACTGTTTCAGCGAAATAGGTGTTTCAAGGTTGTAGATACTTCGTCCTTTCCTCTCTCTTGGAAAATACAAGCATCTCCTTTTTATATAGCACCGCGCGTCCCCGTTTTCAAAACCAGTCAATTGTACGCTAGGCACCTTTTCATCCACGATCCCAAATGGATTGGGGTCCTTCTTCGGCGTCACAGCAACGACCTCATCACCGAGTTTGACTAGATTTGGGCTCGTGGATGTAGATATCATGAATGCTATGGCGTCCCTAGAGCATAGCGGTCTCCTTCGCGCAGTATTAGCGTCTCGATCAATTGCCCTACCACTGTCCCTCAGCGTTTTTGGGCGACTGTTGATATATTACTTTAATCATAGTATATCCCTCTACAACTATAAATAAAGACCTTTTTAGACCATAAATCGTGTAACCTTGATCTACAAAATGCAAATCCCCGGGTCAGGGCAACAGAACAGATCTTCCCTCTTTAGAAAATACGCTTTTGCCAGGTGCGCGTTATCAGTAAAGTTAGTCTTTGGAGGCGCAGTACATACCCCTCTCGATTATCCCCTCAGCATATTAGTCTTTACCAAAACGCGCAGGTCTTGATCCATCAGCCACACCTGGATGCTTTTCTTCACGAGATATCTTTCCGCGATCAGCAAAGACCACAAAACGCTAGAAAGGTATAAAATGGCCAAGACGTCTCGGGAGACAGACAAGCTTGTTCGCGTCATGAAATTCTTCGCTTGAATCCTTTACGCATTGGTCTGCCTGGCATCTTGTAAGTTCTACAGGAGAGGGGTTTCGGATCATAGATCTGTTCTTTTTACTGAACCGAACGTGCACCAGTGGTCTTTGCTAAAGGTGGAAGCCATGGTGGCGGCAGTAGCATTGGCAATAGCAGCGGTGGTGGAAGCCATGGAAGCAACGTCAACATAACAAGCTTAGCCGCCCCAGAAACCTTCTATGGTGTTTCCCAAAGCTCCTTCAATCTCCAAGTGGGTTTAGTTGCAGCCGGTGTCATGCTCCTCGCGCAAGATCTGCACCATGACTTATCGGGTCGACAAAAAAATAAAAAAACCATCTATCTAAAATACATAATAAAATGGAACAGTTTATTATTCTTTGCTAGGAAGAAAGGGGTGTATACAGTCTAGCTATTGATTGATGAACAGCAGATATCTATATATCTACAAGGAGAAGAACAGAAAGGTTACTGTACCTTTCTGTATGTCTAGCCGAATAAGCGCTTCCATAGTCCCGAAAACGTCGATGGGCCCGAGCTGTTTTCTGGTACATCGGGAATACTGGGTGGCTTCCGTTCATTTGGCAAAGGAAGAAGCGTTGGATGACCGCCGGGCTTTGCTCCGCTTTCACGGGTCTCTTCTATAGTTCCGTCCGGATGCTTGATCTTTTTGATCGTTTCTGTCACTCCGTTTTGAGTACGAGTGTAGTATGTTTCTTCTGTTCCGTCAGGTTTGATGACTCGTCTCTGTGAGGTGGATGAAAATGACCACTACGCAATGAAACGACGAGTTATTAAATCGCATGTGCATACACATATACTCCTTGCTAGCTCACATACATAGCTTGACCCTGAATTATCAGTGTTTTCTACAGGTGGATGTCTGAAGAGACGATCTTCCATGTTTGTCGACAAGACAAGATCGAATAACGATGGTTGTTGTTGTGGTCGCATACCAGCATCATTCGCTGAGGGCACACTACCAAACATGAACTGCAGCAAATTCGTCATTGGTGATACTGGTGAGCTTTCTGTCCAGCCAACAAGTTGCCCGTCATTGGTCCGTCGAGTGTTGTCCTGTTCGTCATGATTCACGTTGGATGGCGAATCGTTACTACTTGGAAGGCCACGGTTTTGCCGAGATTTGTTGGCAAGTCTCCTGAAATCACTGCCGTCAAAGTCGCTACTACCAGAGACAGAAATGGGTTCGGACGAACGTGAATCGAAAATGGTAGTCCAATGATCTCCCCTTTGGTGGTTCTCATTGCCAAAGACAATCGTCGGCTCCATGAATGAGCGGAAGAACGAAGAAAACGTGCTCTGCATCATGCTTGACATGGCTTGCTCCAGCATGTCGAGCTCGGACTGAGGTGGGCCCATTGCGTCGTCGTTGGCAAATCGCGGCATTGGTTTATGGGGAATACTGTTGCAAGGACAAGTTATCAACTGACGCAGCGAAATTTGGCTGCTTGGAAATTTCGCTTTTCGCAGAAATTCCTTTTACATAGCACACCTTGCATAAGTATCCACACGACCTTGCCTATCTAAATATGCTTTGATGCACACAAAGACGGCGTGGAACGGTCTTTATATCCGTCCACGAACTGTATATCCGCATTTCCGCGTAAACACGCACTGTCTCGAGCAGTATTCGTAATACAGTCCTTTCACGGTAATAGTGCTAATTACAGGCTAGCCGCAAGGTTAACAGCCACCATTAAACTAAAGAGTCAGCAATGAACGTGAGATACGCACATAGTACGAGACGGAGGTATTGTTTTGCCGGAAGGACCAACAAAAGGACTGCGAAGGAAAGCAGGACCTGAATTTTTCGTCTTTATTATTATCATACTTTTGCAAAATCATGGCTCTTCGTGTGGCTGCTCCTCGCCTTTTCTCGCCGCTACGTCGTGGAGTATTTATTAGTCCTCGTACCTACTCGGCCAAGTCGACCACCACGGCTCCGATTGCTTCTTCTTCCCCTGCCATTCAACAAGCAAAAGAAAAAGCAGCTCCCAAAGTCGGCAAGCTCAAAGAACTCGCACAGAAATATGGCGCAGCAGGTGTTCTTGTCTATCTCGGTATTGGAGCAGTCGATTTGAGCATTGCATTCGGCGCCATTCAAGTGGCAGGCCTTGACCAAGTCAAACGCCTCGAACGATCCGTTTTGGATTCCGTGAACGGCATTAAGCATCGCGTTTTAGGAAGTTCACCACCATTGACGCCGGCAGACGAAGAAAATGAGTATCAACAACGATTGGCGAAGGAGAGTGAGGAGGACGACGCTGGGGAACCATCGCTCATGTCAGTCTTCTTACTGGCATATGGGATTCACAAAACCCTCTTTCTTCCTGTACGCCTGACCATCACTGCAGCTATTACACCCGCCTTCGTCCGCAAATTACACACATGGGGCTGGACCAAATATGCGCCACGACTCTTTGGAAGTTCTGTTACTAGCAACGCAAAATAATATTCATGCTTCATTATCTTTCACTTGTGCAATATCCATAATGTACCATCCCTTCTCCTCCTTGTCCATAATTCTCTTTGATAGATAATAACCAATAGATCTCCCCTCTCCTTTCAAAATACATACAATTCATCTAGTCTTGTTCTAGTCCTTTGCAGACCTTTAAAATGGCATCCGCACCATATTTAAAGTCGTCCAAGTCATTGTAGACCTGAGCACTGAAACGGACATACCACTTGCCATTGTGTGGGTATACCGAGGCTATCGTCTTATGCTCAAAAAGGAGCTTGTCAATAAAGTATTCCGTTACATTGACTCCCGGTTTCGGGTTCTTGAGCGGCAACCGTACGTTGACCATGGCCACCGTAAGACTGTTATCTGCATTCTCCAAGACTTCGGTACCCCATTTTTCGGCCACAAGTTGACCCCCTTCGCGTGCTAGTTGGTTGCAGTACGATTGAATAGCTTCTTCGCCTCCCAAGGATTCGCGGAAATCCAAAGCTTCGAGAACCCACCATGAGTCAAGAAAGAGATGGTGGGGCATTCGCCTGCTGACTTACCCGCTTCTATGCACATAAAATTGCTAAAATCCTGGGTACCTGGCCAAGCGAATTCCTCTTGAAAAGTATTCGTCTTGTCACCCGGGTCTTGATGCGATCGATAAGCATAATTGATGATACTCGGATGGACGAGATGCTGATTCCGTTTAGGAACGTAGAGGATGGCCGCACCGGCAGGAGCAAATAGCCACTTGTGGCAATTGGAAACGAAAAAATCAGGATCTGCTTCGTGGAGGTTCAAAGGTACCTGTCCAATCGCGTGTGCGCCGTCCACCAGCGAATAGATGCCGTATTCTTTCATGAGACCAATCATGGTTTCAAACGGAAACCGCACGCCGGGCACCGAACTGATCGCGTCAAACACGGCCATCCGGATGGGCGGTTCTTCTTTCCCTTTGGCCATTTCATTCTCGATGGTTTCCCGGGTGATATTCAGGATTTCTTGGTCGCTCAGGGGATAAGTCAGTTGCACAGGAATCAACTTGACCTTGTGCGCGTCTTGCAAAAAGGCCAGCGTTCGTTCCACTGCATTATATGCCGTAGTGAACTAGGGCAAACCAGTGTGAGAAAAAGAAAAGGATAACCAATGATTCTTGCTCTTACGCAAATGAGCTTATCGCCGGGATTGAACGGAAAGCTACGCACAACCGAATTCACGCCATACGAAGCGTTAAGGACAAACGTCAATTCTTGAGGATCACAATGCACCAACGCTGCGACGCGATCCCGATTTCGAGCCAACTCGGGAAACATGGTGCGTCGCAAGAAGCGATCAGGATTGGCCTGCGCCTTGACCTGCAGTTCCTGACGCAATGCCTGAATACAACGAGGAAGAGTGCCAAAGGAACCATGATTAAGCGGAACGTAATCAGGTTCGAGGAAAAACTCGGACCGCAATGAACGTCCAAACGCTTTCTTTTTGCTCGCTGTCATGCTTGGGAGGAAAAGAATTATGTATATTGCTTTAAAAGGAAAAAATACTACATTCCTCTTATGACTCGAGCATGAGTCAGTATGGTTAATTTTCTCCTGGGCGGCTTTACTCCAGCCTAACAAAAAAAAGTATGGTTAATATGCGAGTGAACACCTTATGCAGCGCAGCTGGAAAAGCGACAAGGGGTATCAGCCATCCGGGCAGTATAAGGGAGAGAGAATCACGGAGACGTCTGCGATATCTGAAGATAAGTTACATCCACCGACGCGAGAGAAGTCAAGTTCCAGATATGCCATACGCGTGGCAGATGCGTTCCTGCTTGTTTTTTTACAACAATGTATGTTGCGTCAGAATTACAGTACACAAATAATGAGCTGCACTGTAATGGCTGTGCTTTTCTCATTGGAAACAGGTTACATTATCCGATAGGATGTTCGTAATCAGAGAAGGTAGATCTAAGCCTTCGGAGTTGACTTCTTCCGAGCCGATCTCTAATCCCTCTTTTCACTCAAGTGACAATCTGTCACTCTTTCTACTACATTGACTATCCAGGAACATATCCATCGATCCATTGCCACGACTTCTTGCACAGAACTTGTCGCAGATGATGGGCCAATCCGCTAAAGTACACGATGTTTCCCGTTCGCTGCTTGGTTGTTCATGACGTTTTCCCGTCAACGCTGGCGGACGTCAAGCCGGCGAGATCTCGTCAGGAGTAGTAGATTGTCGCGAATGAAAAGAAATTGCGCCTCGGAAACAGCGGTCCAGTACTTGTCGTTGCTCAGCTATCACGATTAAACTCCATTTCGTAACTACCAGTACGCAGAGCTTCCATGCATGAAGAAGATATGTAGCTCTATTGCTTATTGCTGCTATTTGCACCTCGAATGCTTCATGAGATGGGGATCAAAAGAGACATATACATGTAAGGGCAGGAAAATAGGGCTTCGGGGGGGAAAGCTAAAAACATAGAAGTATCGTTGCAAGAGAGCCTAAAACTGTATAGTGTGTTAACACAAGGGAAGATGGACATAATCATGTACTCAGCCGGGGATGCTTTGTTCTTCTATGCTTGTGCAGACCAGAACGCAAGTGGTAAACATTTGAAGAGATTGAACAGTAGAGTGCTTTCAGTTTAGTAGGGTTCCAAGTCAGGACAGGATTTTCCTGATCCCGTCCCGTCCCGTCCCGTCCTGAGTCTCCTCTGTCCTGAGCGTTCCGCCCCTTCCCGTCCTGAGTGTCCTGTTCGGAACCCTACAGTTTAGGACTTAAACTGCAGCTGAATTGTTCATGATTACGAGCGCCGTGGCGCGAGATCATCGACCTTCAACGTCTTTGGTCAAGCACGCATATTATCTTGACAAGACCGCCCGTCACACCGTTAGAGTCGATGTTTGTGGGACTATTTGAACGTATGTCAGGGTAGAAACGAGCTAACAGGGAGTCGTCTTCTTGTTCAGCTTCACTTGGAGCTGACGTTAACTCCAGGAAGATAGGATCGATCCATATGCTCGTTGACGGCAGAAATAAACCGACGCAGTACCAAAGCAAGGACATGCACGCTCACAGGACATCGAGAACACATTGGTCCATCAAGACAGAAGCACGACGGCGGGCGCATGCACTGGAAAGGCTGAGCAGCGCTTTTCTCCTTCGACAGCGCACGAAAAGTTGTAAGGATACCAAGCAGATTCTGTTGACACCTGTCAATACTGGCGTAAAAGAGGGTCCCTTCAAAAAGACATTACCGTCTTTTGGCGCTGCTCAGTGGTCCATTGCTTCCATTAGCATTGGTGCTGCACCTGGTCGCCATCAGCCAAGGCCACGGCAAATCAAAGCCTTCCGTGCCAGCCTCCGACGTAATGCGGCATCTCGAAATGACCGAACGCCGTGAGAAGGGTTTTCAATGTCGTGCAACCTAGTGAATTCGAGAAAACAGAAGACGTAAGCAACGTCAGGAAGGTGTTTGTGCGTCAGCATTGTTCATGACGCCATGCCACGTGGAATCTCGAATGCGGTGTTTGATTTCCATTTTTGTCTTTGTCAACCCGCGGATCTTGCGAATCCATTGATCGATTGACATGCTTCAGGTGGACACCGTGCATTCTGAAGCAAGGATTCGGTAGTTGGACGGTAGCGAACAGATAATGTAAGATTTAACGAGTCAAGAACATGGAAAATCCTTTATACTTCTTAAATATCCGAAGTTCAATACTCTAGCTGTTCTATCATTTTACTTCCGCGGGATCGCCTACAGATAAAGGAAAGGTCCAAGGGACTTTTGATATACAGGATAGATACTCCCTTCCTTTCTCCATTTATCTCGTCTTTCGCCCTTATGACTGTTAATATGGATACCCAGTTTCTACCGACACCTACCGCATCACCACCTCCATTCGACATGGTCCCTATCGAGACAAAGACAAAGCAGCTGAACGACAAGCCACCTGTAATCACCACACTTTCGAAATTCCTCAAAGAGCTTGATGGTCGAGACAAGGCCATCAAGATTATCCAATACCTCTTCAAGATTCTCCTCCATCACAAGTTCGTCTCGCCAAAACGCTGGTCAGCCATGGTGAGCCACTTTTCGATGACGCGCAAGATACTCCGGCTCGGGCATGCCCTGGGTCCTGCCCAAGAACTCCTTTCGCAACAACAACAACAACAACAACAACAGAAGAAACAAAGGTCTTTTTGGGAAACGTTATTTTTACTCAACGAGTTGAGCAACGACGTAGCTGACGACATTTATTGTTTGTTTAAACTCGGCTTGGTGGGACCCAGATTGGGTAAACGGGCCGAAGTGGTGGCATACTATTGTTGGTTTGCCGCGATTTTGCATGATCTTCGGACGCAGCTGATTACGTTACGGCGCATATCATCAACAAAGAATAATGACCCAGAAAAACGATGGATGACTCAAGTGACTATTGCGAAACTAACAATGGATGGCATTTTTTGTGGTAAGTGTTTATTCTTGCGTGTGTTAGAGCAATGGATAGTAACAAAGATGATAACTGCGTATATACAAGCTTGCGATATATGGCAACCATCCTTTTCTAATGGTGTGCAAGCATGGTCAGGATTCTGGAGTGGTGTCTTGTCTGGTTACAAGCTGTGGCGTAAATGTGCATCCTAGTTAATACACTATACATACAAACGTTATTGTATTCTACAGCACGTACACTGTGCATTGGCTGGATATGGTGATGCACGGGAGGCGGTGGCGACTTGAGACGAATAGCCACGTTACTCTGTTTCGTTTCCCCCGTTAGCTTATTCCAAATACGAAGGCTATGATAAGAGAAAGGTTTGCTTACCTCAACAGAAAAGTGTTTCGGTCGTGCCAGGTCAAGACCTTCTGCGGAAAAGTCCTTCCAATTTTGCCAATTGATCATGACAGGATTAGGTGGCGGAAAAGATGGGACAAAGGATAATATCATGTGGATCATGCCCATCACCAGGTTTAACGTCCCGGCAATGATATTCACAACGCCTCTGTCCAAGACAACACAACCAAAACTAGGACATGGGGTATAAATCGCTTGGTCATGATGATAACGATAGAAAGTCTCAAGACTTACAAGATGAAAATCATGCTGCGTCCTCGGTAAACAGTAAGGAACCGAAAATACTCCAATGGGATCTCGGATGACTTGATTTCATTCACAACAAGCAAAGCCGCTATAATTCTTCACAATGGCTCAATAGTTGACAGCAGATCTCGGTTCACTTCCTGTCTTACCCTCCATAAATGCAAATAACGACTTCTGAAAAACTAGCGTCGAGGGATTTTATAATGGCGGCAGCTACAACCAGCAAGTAAAGACAGATATTGACGCCGTTCAGCCCAAGACTTAAAATATTTTCGACTTTGGTCCTTGATATTAAACGCATGAAGGAGAACAAGTTCAAGAAAAGATGTGCGTTGGTTGAAGGTCGTTTCTTACCGAAATTAGACAAACAAACCATTTGTTTATGGCGTTGCTCAATTGGGCAATAGCCAGTTTTTATATATAGATCGGCATACGTATGAAACAATGAACTATATGTATAAGGGAAACCAGGAAATAAAGAAGTATCTTCAGTCAGACAAGAAAGAGGGCCACGGGAAACGTTTCATGTATCTATATAAACAGGCGGAGACGAACACAGGAGTATACAGATGTGGGCATGCGACAGGAACAATTATTGCTGCCTTTTTACACGTTTCTTTGTTGCAAACCATCTCGATAAAGATTGAGAGAGCTTCCGGTCGGTGTACCAGCGACGATACCCTGATAATCAACACGGTAAATCTTGGGTGGCAGACCTTTTCCGAACTTGCGATTGACGTGGTTTGAACAGAGAAGCGCCGAAACCAGCACAAAGATATGTACAGGAATCATCGAAAAAGCAACGATCCAGGTAATGGTGAGCGCCTGCATAGTGAATTGTTCGTATTTATATCTGCATCCAGGCAACAGCGTACGAGGAAAGCACTTGTTTGACCGTTCGTGAAAATCGGAGAATGTTTTGTAACCACAGCAATGAAGCTACAACCATAGGATAAGTTACGGATAATCAAGCTAGCTCCTGCGATCAAGACAGCTTACGTTAGCCTGGATGCGCGCTCTACCGTCTGACGTAAGTCCGTAGTGCCACTGGTAAGACAACTTGGCCTGCAAGATATATTCCCTATCAGAATTACGTTGAGGGAAACAGGGGGAAGCTTTTGCTTTACCTCAATGTTCCATTTGTTCTTTCTGTATGCGGCGTAACCAATAGCAGCTATCATGCCGAAGCAGACCCACAGCAACAAATTGTAAAACGTCAAGACTGCTCGATTGTTCAGCATAATACCAACGTAACCCAAAAGGGAAGAAAACAAGCAGATGACACCAGTTGCTGTGACCACTGAAAACCAGCGGGGCTTTAGAACGTGTGCCTAGACGATCTATCTCCAACCAACTTACGGTTCAAGATCATGCGTTCGCCAACGATAACCACATCGGCACGAAGATAGACTGTGAAACCGCGTTTGGTTAGCGCCACAGTAGATATGAGGCTTTGCCTCTGGGCTTACACTTAAAGAACGTCAACAGAGCTAAAAGCAGGATACCAAGACCATAGCAAAAGAGCTGAAAACGTCCCAATACGGTTAATTAAAGAATGGCGTTTACCCTTCCAAGCTGCCCTGACTGACTTACAAGCGTATTCGTAAGGAACAGCCACCATTTATGCACAGTCCACCGTTGCTTCTTTTTCATCGAAGGATCAGGTTGATATCGTTTGACGACGTGTACGCTTCCGGACTCGACTGAACTGCGTCCTGACATGCCGCCAAAGGACTGACGAGATTCGGAACGCATCCAGGGCAAGACGGGTTCCGGTAGATCCTCCACGGAATCCCACGGCGAATTAGTTTCGGACGATAGACGTTGATGTCCCGTATCGTGTCCAGGTAATGGCAGGTGGTGTCCCAAGTCGTTCCGACCTGACATGACGTTTGGTTCTCTATTGTGGAAGGCGAAGAAGAGAGAGAAAAGCCGATCCTTTTTCTTTTTTTGGCCCTACTTGAAAAAAGGTTTTGGCGTAAGAGAGCTATTTTTAGACAACCAGTACCAGGTGAATGATGGCGCTGTTTCTCAGCGATCTTTGCGCGTGAAACCAGAGTGCATTTGATTTTTATCTGTATATAACTTGATACGGTTCTCCGACATCATTACTACAAAGCTACTTCAACCAGGATGACCAAGAAAAAGGCAGGCTCCATATCGCGTCAGGAGCCAGGATCATGGGCCTGTTTACCATTTTGCCTTCAACTGCTAGGATTAATTGATCAATGGATCATAACTGTTTTCTTCCAACTGTAAGCAGCTTTGTACCTTCGCCACGAATTTCCCCAATCAAGAAATTTCTTTGGCCGCAGTTTCCTGGTTCTTTCACACACATACACAATATGGCACCACCGTACACTTATCCAATATCTGGCATATTTTACTTTCTCGGACACCCACAGGTAGTAATAAAACCTTAACGACAGCGAAATTGCATTCATTGATCTGTGGTGCATTTGATAGTTGTGGGTCAAAGTCATGTGCCCATTTTTCTTGACCTTGGTCTTTGGTCTTTTGTCACTTGTCTTGTCTTTTGTCTTTTTACTACCCTTACAAGCGCATGCGTTGATTGCTGCCCATTGTCCTGCTTGGCTGGCATGGATCGTCTCGGTCATTTTTGTCCTTTTGGAATCCGCGCTGCTCGATGTGGTCTTTTTTGCGCTTGTGCTTCCCATTTATCAAGATGCCCTGTTCGACGCTACATTGAAAGCACGTGGGATGGCACGCATGTTTGATACCCGTATTGAAGTCAATGGGCTTGTATTGTGCTGTCGTGGCGTGTCGTCTGGTATTGTCCTGGTCTGGTTCTTGGTCCTTGCCCAGATCTTTGTCTGGATCATTACTGCCCCGCTTCACCTTATTCCAGTGGTGGGTACTGTGATTGCCTGTTATATCAATGGATGGCCTGCTTGGTAAGTTTGCTGAATCATTGGCACCTATACAGTATTCTGATATCGATAAGTTGGGGTCATCATATCCATTACGATCTTGAGTTCCGAGGCTTCAGCGTCTCCGAATCCCGTCGATATGCGTGGAAAAATCGGTCGTCCTATTGCAGTTTTGGTGCGGTCGCTGTTGCATTGGAACTCGTGCCGCTATTCAACCTCTTGTTCATGTGGACCAATGTGGTCGGTGCAGCATTGTGGGTTGCGGACAAGTATGAAAAGAATGAAGCGGAAATTGCCAAACAACAACAGCAACAACGACACTTGATACCGGCAACAACGTCCGGAAATACATCGGTTGCATCCATTTACCCTTCTGTACGAAGTCCAAGTTCCTTTGTGCCGTCGATTGAAAGTGAACAAAGTCGACTGATCCACGTTAGTGGTGCTAATAGCAGTACCAAAGATGGGTATGGATCAACGACGGCTTAATGCTTCCCGCCGATCCCCCTATTGTATGAGTAGTCATTTTGTTCTTTTGACACAGGTCGAAGACGAGGGAGAACGTTCGTGGGAACTGATAAACCTTTTTGGAAGTCTTGTAGCCACCAAAGGCTCTTATATTATTAAGAATACCCTGTTCTTTATTGCGCTTGAATAACATATAATCCGTGAATAAATGTTCACCGTGTCTATGTGAAAGCTTCCCCTACGACAAAGGCTGCGAAGAGGAAACGAGAACGCTCTTTGTTTGCTGGCGGACTTTCTCCTTCTTTCGACATGTCGGTTCCTGCCAACATTCAGCAACTCATTGTGGAATTATTGCAACGTACATCCAGATCGGAGGTACATTACTGTATATAAACGCGTTATCCGTCGCGGTTATTAAAGGCTCACAAGCATGCTAGGTCGTGGACAATGAGACTGTATTACAAGTTTGGCAAAAGCTGACGCGCTTAAAGTTTACAAGCACGGACGAATTTAGCATCGATGCACGTTGGGATCGGTAAAAGCCGAGAACCGTGATCGTTCCTTGTGGCAATTGGCATTGATTCTCCCTTGGGCCAAATAGGCTATGTGAAAAGTTTAGCATAAAAGGCCATGATCGATTAGCAAGACAGTTGGGCAGAGCAAAAGAAAGACTTTTGAATCCAGCATCAGGCATAAGCGAAGGAACAGCCAGGGTAAAAATCAATTAAATATCGCCCGTGTAACGAAATTAACTTGCTCTTAGGAACAACGTATTCTAAAATATGACATGATGGCGTTCTTATTAGCTATGTCTTGTCGGCCGTTGTCGCAAATGGATACTGTCTTGCAGTTGCAAGAACATGTTCCTTATCCTGAGGAAGGAGACGCATTTTGGAAAAATGTGATGCAAGAAGAGCCTCTGGAAGGCGATCACTGGGCTCATATCGTAGAAGACGATGACGATGAGGCCGAGAGCGCATCAGACGCTGAAGTGGATCAGGAAGCACTTCGTAGACACCATGTACGATGAAAAAAGGCAGTACGAGTGAAAAGAAGAACCTTTTGCTTATACCTCACCCTGGTAGAGACGAAGGTCTCGTTATCTTTGGGGAAAACAGCTTCTTTGGGATGATGTATATGCCGAAGAGTTGCTGGATGACGACGTCATGGAGGAACTAGAGTTGCTTAAACGCTATTGGGAAGAGCCCACTGGTAAGATACATACATATTTCATATCGGGCATCGGGAAGGAAGACCGGTAGACATAACGCGAGTGCAATATAGCTGAAAGCCGATATATCAATGAAGAAGACATGATGCGGGAGGTCCTATTCCTCTTTACGGGTGCGTGTGGCGCCCTATTTTACAAGGATCCCGACGCAGTGTATTCTCCCTTTCGGGTAAGCCCACAGAAAGTCTCTCGTTTTCGGAAGCGCATGAACGACTGAGTTAACTGAGTAGGCCAATCTTCGAACGCGGTCTCTTCGTCATGCAAGCCAGCCAGCACTGAGCGACTTGTTGGAGGGGTTCTGCAAAGACAGCAACATAGTACACAATCTGCGTCAATGGACTAGCCGGTAAAAATCTAATAACTACTGAAGATCTATACAGTGTGCGTTGATAAAAACGTTCAGAACTTTACAGGAATCGCCTTTGAAGAATGGTCAAACTTGTCAAGCGTTCGCTCAAGCAACTGCAAATCTTCTTGTCGACTTTGAGCGATCTATTGGTAGCATAATGGTAGACCTCTTGAAAGACGGTAGGAAAGTTCGCACTGCTTGCAGAGCCCGGGACACACTAGACTAAACACATACTAGAAGAACAAGGATCTTGTATTGCAAGCTTACTACGATTAAGGCACACGGTGGATCAACCTCTGAAATGCCTCAAAGCCATACACGGTATTCTACAGGATCTTGAATTCATTGGTAATGTGTAAAAGGATACAAATTTTGGGAGTGTACTGAAACCAAGACTGTTCCAGGAACATCTGCCAACAATGAATCAAGGCCACGAACTCTTACTGCACAGTTATTAACGAAGTTGTGCGACGCGATATCCATGGCACAGACGACCGGCAAGACTGATCTGTTTAAAGCCCTCTTGCGCGTGTATGAGCATACTATACAACCTTATGGGCGTCTTGTTGATGACTGGGTGTTTCTGGGGACCCTTGAGGGTGATATTGCCCAAGAATTCTGCATCTCACGGTAAGCTATATACTGAATACATATGCATAGGTACAAATTTCGTCTCATTTATTCTTTGAATGGTAAGCAACCCACATATTGGCGAGAAAGATTCCTTGTTCTGGGAACAAGGATTCACAGTTCACACCATTCAAGGATCCGATTGCCCGCTATTTAGCGAAAGTTTCATCAAGCCATTGTTTTTCACCGGAAAAGCCAACGCGATGTTGTACCAATTCGATATGGAGCCCAATGTAAGGCTGTAGAAGGTCAAAAAGGAAGAATATGTATAGCCTGACGCGTATACATTGGCAGACGATGGTTTCTGAAGCAAGTTTTAGAGAATATCAGCGCGTCTACCTATTTGCTCCTCATCATCTACAGAGCAATAATAATCATCGACGACGTCATAGTGTACCTGACCGTCGTCGCAAGCGAGCCAAGAATATTTATCAACAAACCATCTTTCCTCTACATTATCAGCGACAACAAGAGCAAGTTCATGAAATGAACTCTGCTAGTAGTGAAATGCCCATCGAACAACAACACCACCACCACGACGGCTGGCGCTCTACACAGTTTTTTACGCACGCTTTATCCGAGTCGCTTGCGGCGTTCATTGATCAACCTTACAAGGAGCTGACACGTAAGCTCTATCATGTTTTGCAGAACGTCTGCTCCTTTTTCAGCTGTTTACGCGTCATGACATCTGTTTACCTCATGTTGGAGAATGATTTGGCGCATGTCTTTTGCGAGTTACTCTTTCCCGAGGTTTGTACATAAATACTTGTTGGCGAGCATTGATCTCATAATCACATATAGATCGAGCAAGGAATATACCCGAGGATAAGTCATGAAGTGGAAAAGATATTGGAAAAGGCGAATCAGGCAACAACTATAACGACTGATTTGGACCGCGTCAGCGTAACACTGGTACCTGCAGACTCTGTCCTTGATAGCATTCAGTTTGAATATTCGGTAATTACATACAGCCTTTCTTCCTCCCCGGAGACTAATAGGTTCGGTGTAAAGATTCCATGGCCCATCAATAACTTTATCCAGTCATCAAGTCTTGTTGTATACCAAAAGGTGAACTCGCTGCTTTTGCGACTCAAGTGGGCCAAATACGTTCTTGAGCGCAAAATGCTTTTTGAGCGTGCCAAGAATCCACGACTGTACTTAATGCGTGTGCGTCTCTTATGGTTTGTGAATTCCATATGGGGATACATAATGACAACTGTACGTAAGAAAAAGTCACTTGTCACGAAAGTTGCGATCCTTAAATTGAGTAACTCTTTTTCTCAGGTGTTGCATTCTGAGACACTCAAGTTTCGAGCTGAATTAACGGAAACGACAGATGCCGATAGCATTGTGGCATTACATCAAGCGTATATATCAAGGATACGGGATCGTTGTCTCCTTAATGAAAAGGTTTGTATGTGTAAAGGAAGTCGCTTCGAGTTGCGACAGTCTGATCTTCTTTCTGAATCGGCTTCGGTTTGTAAAGACGAATTCGATACGCAAAGCTGTGTATCGTATTCTAGCCATGGTGGATGAATTCTACGCAAAAGACGAAGATGGTATTAGTTCCCTTGAAAAGGAGTTTGAGCGCACGAACCAATTCATTGCGACATCATTGAAAATTGTGGCAGAAAAAGGGGGGTTGCCATGGCGTAAGTCTTGATTCTTTCTTCTACACTTTGCTTCTCTTGTAGCTCATGATGTTTTTATAGTGGAAGTCTTGGCTGGATCTCTGTCAGCGCAGGCTTCGTATAAATGATGTGACACAAGTATAAACTTCCCGGTAACAATTGGTCTGTACGCACTGGCCACCCCGATATCGTGCTGCCGTAAGAACAACCGAAGAATGTTGCACAATAATAAAGGCTTCATAATTATTTCCCTCTTTTGACTTCTTTTGCCTCTTTCTCTCTCTCACACACCTCTTTTTCGCACAAAGTAAATGACGATCGATAAGACGACAGACAGAGAATCAAAGAGTAGCACATCGACAAAAGGGAGCAGTAGTCGATCGAGTTCGGTTCGTATCGTCAGCTACCCGTTACCGAAATTTGATCACATCAAGAGCAAAGTAGGCAGTCTGGATAACGTTCATCATAAACCAGGAGGAGGTACCTATCCAGGAGAAAAACCGAAGTCTCAAATCCATTCTCTGAACTCGGTTGTTAGGCTCCCGAAAGGTCACATCACCGCAACAAACACCAAATCGTGCTGATTCACCAAAGAAGCCTGACTATAGGTAGGATATTCTTAAAAAAGACATCCACGCGCGTGACCCTTCCTTATCATCAGGCAAAGTCATGTAAAGGCCAAAGTGGGATCACTGGATAATATCAAACACAAACCAGGTGGTGGACAAGTCAAGATATTTCATCAAAAGCTGGATGTCAAGGCTGAGGCCAAGGTCGGATCACGGGATAATATCAAGCATAAACCTGGAGGAGGACAAGTGAAAGTGTTCAATGAAAAGGTGGACGTCAAGGCGGAAGCCAAAGTGGGATCCCGCGAGATTATCAAGCATCGGCCTGGGGGAGGACAAGTCAAGGTGTTTAATGAAAAGGTAAACGGCAAGGCTGAAGCCAAGACTGGATCGCGAGAAACCAGCAAGCATCGGCCTACTAAAGGAGGACGCGAGCAACAACCTCATGAAAAAGTAAAAAATCGAAGATCAAGTTGAATCTATTAAGGAAAGGTAACGTAAGCGTGCTGTCTCTCATGTGTGCGTGTCTATATCTTTCTCAACAATGGTATACGTATGTACAGCATATCGTCCGTCCATTTAAAGAAGTACTTTAATGATTTTTAATCAATTAATACAAGCGTTCACCCTCGCTTCGCTCGGGGAAAGCTTCCTCCATCAACTCACCCGCACACACGCCAGCGTACGCCTGCCTCCACAGTTTTCGCGCTCAGATTACCACAGGCAATATCTCTTCTCGTTAAAGTCATGTACATTTACTCCCTGCGAAGAGATGACGGACATTGGTTATCCAGCTCTCCAGAAGCCTGTTTCACCTGCGATGAGTCCATTGCTTACTGCAAAGCCACTATAGTATGAAAAGGCTGTAAA